>JAUYWV010088046.1:0-15371 GCA_032274565.1 Nematoplana nigrocapitula | reverse complement strand
TTTGGATAGGCAACGTGAAAGAATGGGCCAGTCTAACAGCACAAAAAGCAGCGGCAGATCTAGAGGGATGGAAGAAGCGGACTTTCGAGTGCTGTGCGCCTACGGATCTTGTTGGTCCACGACAAAAGAAGATTTTACACTAATAAAAATTATAACACATCATAATTTCAAAATTCAAATAATTTATTCACTTTTTCTTTACTAAGTCCAGTTTTGGAACTTTTCCTGGTCTGGAAAACACCTTTTCCGATTTGCGGGAAGAGTGGGAACCCTGTGTGGACATCTTCACCACTTCAGGCGAAACCTAAGAGGGTGACTCACTGAAACATCGATACTCCAATACTGAAAAGGATGGTCAGAAGACTGAATATACAAACTGCTTGATATTACACATGCCAAATATAGGGCTTGTTGGTCGCCGTTAGTACCTGTCCTAGTTCAGACGACGAATGACATAAGAAAATGCATAAAACGATACATACATAAAAGCGTCAAACATTTAAATTGGGAATTGCGGTTTAAGCTACTTGAATAAAATTATACCACCTATACTTCTTATGGTACACGGTTGGCAATGAGACCCACATGCAGTCGCCTTCTCGTGGCGGGGATTAATTGAAGGGCTTATTGATCGATGGTTGTTCATTTTTATGGCAGTTGCCTGACCTGACACTGTCTAGGATGGTAAAGCAATCACTGAAGTTGTATAAATTCACTTGACCCACACGACCTACATCGGTCGAACGAAACGTCACTTGGGTCGAAGAATTACTTAATACTCGCCCTTTTCAAGTGGAATGTTATTATAGCTTTTGTTTTTTCAAAATCCGTTAATGCTAGGTATATTTTCAGCAATTGAACATTTTGTTGTAAATCATTTTCGTACCTCGCTTTAGGTTTCAGTCCTGATGATGATGATGATGTATGTCTGTGCCAAGATGGAAACTGCAGTATTCTTCACTTCAAAATCCGGTTTAGACAATCAGTGATCCGACTTAGACAAATGTAGTCCCACGAAGGCAAGTAGTAATCCGACTTAGACAAATCTAGTCCCACTAAGGCAAGTAGTAATCCGACTTAGACAAATGTAGTCGCCCTAAGGCAAGTAGTAATCCGACTTAGACAAATCTAGTCCCACTAAGGCAAGTAGTAATCCGACTTAGAGAAATGTAGTCGCCCTAAGGCAAGTAGTAATCTGACTTAGACAAATGTAGTCCCACTAAGGCAAGTAGTAATCCGACTTAGACAAATGTAGTCCCACGAAGGCAAGTAGTAATCCGACTTAGACAAATGTAGTCCGACGAAGGCAAGTAGTAATCCGACTTAGACAAATGTAGTCCCCCTAAGGTAAGTAGTAATCCGACTTAGACAAATGTAGTCCCACTAAGGCAAGTAGTAATCCGACTTAGACAAATGTAGTCCCACTAAGGCAAGTAATAATCCGACTTAGACAAATGTAGTCCCACTAAGGTAAGTAGTAATCCGACTTAGACAAATGTAGTCCCACTAAGGCAAGTAGTAATCCGATTTAGACAAATGTAGTCCCCCTAAGGTAAGTAGTAATCCGACTTAGACAAATGTAGTCCCACGAAGGCAAGTAGAAATCCGACTTAGACAAATGTAGTCCCACGAAGGCAAGTAGAAATCCGACTTACACAAATGTAGTCCCACTAACGGCAAGTAGTAATCCGACTTAGACAAATGTAGTCCCACTAAGGCAAGTAGTAATCGTAATAATCTCGTAGTAATCTCCAGTGGTGACAGGTGCCAAGAGACCGGAGAGTAGGAATGGACAGTCAAGTGCAAGTAGTAATCCGATTTAGACTAATAAAAATCCGACAAAGCAGAAATTCGGAATTTATTAATTCAATTAAAAAGTAAATGGCATATAACTGCATAAACAGAACGTACAATTATAACTGCAATGTAAAATAGACGGAAACTAATTGTATAATATGTCAGTTGAGAACCGCATTTACGTATTGCCATGCCGAAGGACCTTGGGTACAACTTGTGTACTACAATGCATGATTGAATGATAAACATTATTCAGTGCTTGTTTTGCAGATGATTTACATACATTAAACATATTTTCGATTGGATTAAGTGCACACGAATAAGGAGGAAGTCTTACCAAATTATGAACTGGGAGTGTATTGTCCATGGCAATGGAATCCTCAAGACCAGCTTGAGCAGGGACATTGTCGATCACGACGTTCATATTCAAGACTACTCTGATTGGCTTCGGTAAGCATTCTTTTAATGAATGTCTTCATAGCATCATTAAGTTGACCAACGTGCTGGCCTCGAGCTTTACCGCGTCTTGATTCGCCTTGCCGATTATTCTTAACAATCCTATATGCCGTATCCTATTTTATTCATTTAATCTTCACCAGTCTGATATTTATCAACCAACCTCTTACGTAAAGGAATAGGAATACCCTTTGACATGATAATCAATTAAACAATGCCTACAGTAAACAGTGAGAAAAAGGTTCAGTGAGTGTAAGTTGATATGACTTATATTCACTCATTGGCTTACTAAGAGAACATTTAAATTTCAAATGTAACGGTTGGCAGATTTAGCTAACATATTGAATGATTATGATTATGGTTACCGGATTTCTTCTTTGTCTTAGTCGGATTACTGCTTGTCTAAACCGGATTTTTAAATGAAGAATACTGTTGTCGTCAAATAAAAATATTTAAGTTATATCAATAAACTACTTACTAATTAATCAGTAGTATAATTATGCATACCTTATATTTCAATGACAAACAGCGACAATCAGCTAAAATGACCCGGTTGCATTAAGAGATTCTTTAACACCCAAAGACAGGCTGAGGAAGATAAGCGGTGAAGATCGTTTTGTGATGACACGCTTTTTCAATTGACCCCGAAGTTCCTGTAGGGTATCCTCTCCCTCTTTTATCTGTCCTTTTTCTTTCATTTTAATCTCTTTCCTTTCTGTTCTTTTCTCTCTCTTATATGCACATTCGATTGACCTCAGTACTTTTGATGATAATTATTGTGTTTTAACAGAATCCGTTCCTCCCTCTAGTGGTCTATTTTTGGTCGTCCCACTGTCGCCAGATAAAACAACCGCAAGCCTGCAAGCTCTCTTCGCGGATCTTCGGATCGTTTATCGATTGAAAAAAGGAGGTAGTCGCAAATGCCCCTGTGTGGTTTGCGTCTTCAAGGTTACAATAAATAAATTGACTGATTGGCGTATTAAAGCTTTTCCATCGGACAAGAGGGTTATTGTGGGCGATGAAAATGCTTCTAAACTTGAATTTCCGGAAGAAAAGTGTGATATACATAGTACAGTATGCTTTTCCTGAAGCCAAAGTTGACCATAGTAGACATGTTTTCGACAACGTGCAAGCAAACGATATTTCTGTTGGCTTGCATAGCAAGTGTAAAAAAGCAACATCGTCAGTTATACCATGTTTAAGACGCATGCTTATGGCTGTTCACATAAAGTTTGCATCAGGAAAGCAGTTTTTCTACCTTTTATTTCTTACAGCGAAAGTCTTGATGACTATGACAAGCAAACTCTACTGGAAGTGAATGAATTCATGAAATTAACATCGCCATGGACTGTTTTACCGAAGTTAGCGTCTGATGAATCAAAACAGAAGGCAATAACACAACGTGGACAGACGCCAACGGGAAATTGATGCGTGAAGTCTGGTTCGTTCATTTAAACTAGATGTGCCTGAGAATCCTTTTGTTCCATGTTCGAATTTCCCTGTATGTCAGTTTTCTTCTGCTGCTAGTTGTTTGTGTGGTTTTCTTAACCTGAGTACTTTTCATTTTTTTGTCATCCCAGGCTTGCTTATTTGATTTTTGTCTTTCTATTGTTCCAACTCCTTGCATATCTTTCAATAGAAGTCGTACTTGTTGTTCGTGAGGTAAAATGAAATGAAAATTTCATTTTCAAGCCAGCCGATAAAGGTTCCAAATGAGTGATCATTAACAGACGTGACTACGCTTACAGGCAACTTAAGGACGAAAGATTTCAGATGAGCGCTATTTTTACATTTTGCCCAAAATCCATAAATCTCTTGTAAAATGGACTGCTCACGATACAATTCCACCTGGTCGTCCGATTATTGCTGATTGCGACACTGAATCTTCGCCTAGTGCAGAGTTTATAGATATTTTTCTTAATGGTCTTGCTCAGAAATGCGATACTAATATTGGGATTCGGATCATTTTATTGTTGTAATTAGCAGTGTTTCTGTTCACTTTTCACTCTGAATGTGGAATCCATTTGTACAAACATCCCAAACGAAGAAGGCATTCGCTCTGTGAGACAAGCCTTTGAGCATAATCCTGATTCCACACGTCCTGATTCATCTCATTTGACTTTTTCGGACATTAACTTAAATAAAAATGATTTTACTTTTGATAACAAATATTTCCTCCACATTAAATGCACTGCTATGGGAAGTTCTTTCCTTCGTATGCGAATATCTTCATGGGCTCGTGGGAGAGAAAAGTCCTGGACACTGTGGAAACCTAACATTGACGCCACTTTTGGTGTTTGGACCAACTCAAAAGAAGATCTATTGGGTTTTGTTGATCTGATCATTGTAATAATGAAAATGCCAACATCAAAGTTCCAACGACAATTAGTGAGTCTTCAGCTGTTTTCCCGGATTTTATTTATTTATTTATTATTAAACGTTTATTATTGTAAACGACAGAAAATCGGAACAAACTTGATAAATAAAACTAAAACTAAATCTAACAGGAAAAATATGTCAGTCACAAATTGTTAAATAATAAACAGGTTTTAGGTGCAAAACTTTTAAAACGTCTAGAGGTTCTACACACAGGCACTAATCTTGGGTGGGTACGCTGGCTTCGGACAGGTAAGATGGGTGCAATACATGGTCAGGCTCAATCGCCTTTTTCAAGAGAGTCACGGCCTGAGCTCTCCGGCGCACAATAAGATCTGGTAGGCAGTCTTCCTCGCACTGAGGTCCGTAAATCAGTTTGTGAGCCCTTCTTTGTAAGGTGCAAATGCGTAGCTCGTCCGCAGCTCTCCGGCGCACATTGAGATCTGGTAGGCAGTCTTCCTCGCACCGAGGTCCGTAAATCAGTTTGTGAGCTCTTCTTTGTAAGGTGCAAATGCGTAGCTCGTCCGCACAATAAGATCTGGTAGGCAGTCTTCCTCGCACTGAGGTCCACAAATCAGTTTGTGAGCTCTTCTTTGTAAGGTGCAAATGCGTAGCTCGTCTGCAGCTCTCCGGCGCAAATTGAGATCTGGTAGGCAGTCTTCCTCGCACTGAGGTCCGCAAATCAGTTTGTGAGCTCTTCTTTGTAAGGTGCAAATGCGTAGCTCGTCCGCAGCGTTTAAACCGACGAAAAGTGGATTGCAATATTCCAATAAGATTCGTGTTAGAAGGAAGTAAACGGTTTTCAGCCGGTCTCGCGGGGTGAATGATTTCAGCGTACGAAGAACGTAAAATGTCTTATTTGCAGATTTGAGAATCCTATTGTTTCCGTTGTTGGCGATCAGTTAGACTACAAGATTCATCTCAAGTCGACGGACTTTCCCCTATGTCCTTTCATCCAAAGTGCACTTCCAGTGCTGTGACGAAATCTCAGGTCACGCGCTTTCTGAGAAGATCTCAAACGAAGATTGATTTTGATGAGGCTTGCTGAACTTGTTTCAAAGTCTGCGTGAAGCACGGCATTTCGTTCAGATTACTGCGTGATATTAAATATGATGTTCTTCCAGTGTTGATTTTCATTAGGCCCAAGTTGATGATCTTTGCTTTATCTGTTTGTGGTAGAAACAATTGCACACGTACTGTGCGTTTGCTGTGGCGGAATGATATGAACTCGAGTGATACTGTCTATCTGGTTTCGTGTGTGAAATGTGACAGTGTGTATGTGGGCGAAACAGAAAGACATTTGCGCATGAGAATGGCTGCCCATCACTGGGTGATACCATAAATCGGAGAGATACCACACACATACAGACTATTGGGTGAGAAGTGTATTTTCTTTCATGATCAAATCGATGGATTATATAACAGTGCTATTCATGATCTTAATATACATAGCTAGTTTGCATGATCTCATTAGTTCTCAAAACTATATTATTGGCGCAAATGATATTCGACTGTCAGCACAGCACCGCCAGACCTACCCGTGAATCTCGACCTGACCCTGCACTCCTTAGGTGTGGTCCCGATGGCCGTCCAACCGGGCTCTTTGGGCGGAAACTTGAAGCCTTTCTCCCCGAAGTTGAATCGCATCTCGGCGTTCTTAAGGACCACCGCCGGAAAAAGAGCCTCGCTGTCGGCGAGTTTGTCTTTCAGATGATAGGCCACGTCGAACATTTTACCTGAAACGAAGATTGGTGCGGTGCGAGTGACGAACGTACGGTTAGCTAAGTCACAATCACCAACCATTTTTGGACCACGCCACTGTCTTCCGGTCCAAATCCAGGTAGCACCCGATCACGTCATCGAGTTTAAAGGCCTCTCCGTAATCGTCGAACTGAGTGTTGTGACTCTTCTTGGCCGTGCCGCCATAGCCGTAGCTCTCCCTGTCCTTGCCCAGCTCCCGCATGCCCGACAGAGTGGCCCAACCCACCCGACATAGGCCCTCGTCCGTCACAGTCGCCTCGTAGCAGTAGCGACCTTATACACGGGCACACAAGGTGGCGAGAAAGTAGTAGAAAGGATTGTTTATACACAGCAACACCCCTTCGGGTCTACTGACCTGCGTTCCTCACATCAATGACCCAAGCAGGCAGTCTACATCGTTTTCTGTTGACGTTTGCTTATTGGACAATAGTATAATAATGTACATGTACCGGCAGCCTTTGATTAGCAAACAAAAGTTGACGCCCCTCTTAAAAATGTTGAATGAATGAATGAATGAAAATGTTTAATCGAGGAAATGGGAATCAGCAGAATAAAAATTATACATAATACGCGAACGCTAGACTGAAATAAACTGACAAAAACTCAGACAAATAACGATTAGAAAATGTAGAAGAAAACTGAAAAACAAAACAAATGTAAACACTAGATTTGGGAATTGTGATACAAGGCAATAAAAATCTGGAATTGTCTCTGACGCCGTGCAGTTCTGGTGAGTTCTATATTGTAATGGTTCGTTCTGGAAAGACGCTGTGGAATGGGACTATGCAGGGGGTGGGCAGGGTTATGTTCGGCAGATTTGAAAAGTTTCGACGCGAGGCGAAGGCGCCGAAAATTCACATTTTCGAGTTCTGTACAGTTACAATTGGGAGTATGCATTCTCCTGTGACAACGCTTTGTAAGGAGAAATAAACGTTCTTCCAGATGAGCTGGCAAACTAATAAAAAGAGAGATGAAGCGTAGTCAATAATAGATAGAATGGTCCCGTTGTAGGTTGTTTGTTTCTTTCGCACTTTTTGCCAAACACATGCTTTAAAGCAGGTCGGAACTTTCCCCATTGGGACGCGTACCAGGCAGGCTTGCGTGGCTCACCCAGTTTAGGCTCGCGGGAAAGTTGTGCGGGACTGCAGCACTTTTCTCGGATATAGAAATCCGCCCCGGGGGCGCTTGTAGTGTCAAGGCTACGGCAGCGACTGCGATGCCCCGTAGGGGGAACCCATACCTGTGCAGCCTATCTACACCAGAGGATTTGATGGTATGGGCTTACAAAAAAAGATGCCAATTAATCTACGAGACTATAATACCCGGTGTCACCGCCCATACCTTTCTATAGAGGTGTTAAGTCGACAACCTCATAGGGCAGTCAGGAAGACCCTCTAAACATCGGTTTAATCTTGGGCAGTTGAGCTTAACTCATTTTAAATAAAGATGAGTCGATTGGATCAACCGCCCTGCCCCATAGTAGGTTTGTAGAAGAACTTGTACGGATGTAATTTCTTTCAAGATGCGGAGTGTATACATTCGTCTATTACATTTTTTCACCGTTTCGTTTATATGGGTGTCCCATTTAAGGTCTGACGTAAAGGTTATACTCCGAGAATCTTTATCTTCGTTACGTTTATCACATTGGGAATAGTAACAGTCGGAGGGTTTGATAAAAGTTGCTTGTGTTTTGGAAAGACCATGATTTTCGATTTGTTCTCATTTAAATTCAAACAGATATTGCTGCTATCATGTTTGATTGTAGAGAAAGTGTTGCGAAGGGCGGCTTCCGAGTCAGTGATCTTCCTGGTAATTCCCTGGATGATCATTGTGTCATCAGCAAATTGATGTAGTTAGTGATTTTGATGAGATAGACGGTATAAAGAATGAAGAGATAGGGGCCAATGATGGAGCCTCGAGGCACACCGCTCACGACTGGTATGTGATTGCCCGTAGCCAGGACTTTGCCCAGTGCCCCCACTAAGCCTAAGCCAAATAGTGCATGTATTGCAATATCATACATGATGCACAATAAAATACATATCAGAAAGGCAAAGCGTTACGATTATTGTGTTACGATGTCTCCCTTTTAGAATACAGATCTGTTATTAGTCCTGATTTTGAAATGGCCCTAAAATTTGACCAAAATGGGCCAAATTCCTAACATTTTGCAGAAATGGAGAATCGTTTTGGAGAAAAATCTCTCCAACTTTTACGCGCACTTAATGCATTAGATCCTTCTTCGGATACTTACCTCGACTTTGATGTATTGCGACGTTTGATAGTCTTAGCGAATGAAGACGACAAAGATCACCCGGCTGTGGATTTCAAGGAGGCCAAAACTTTTATTTAGAATGCTGTTCAAAAATACTTCTCAGTCCTCACCTGCTGGTTTTGGTTTCCTGTCAAGGGTTTTAAAAGTCCTTGAGCCCGTGAAAAAAACCTCTTACATATAGACTTGCATGCTCTGGGAAAATGTTCGGTGCTTCGCGTGCAGCCTGTGAAAGCAGTTTTTCAACTTCAAATCGTATTCTAACCACCTACCGGTGATCCATACTGCATACTAGATTAAGTAACTTCGTCGTTCTTAGTTTTGAAAACGATTTGGCATATTCTTTGTCCAAAAATGCCTTTTTTGAGAGATACAATTCGAAGAAAGACGAATTATTCTTTAACTTGAGGTGTACAGTACATGATGTGCATTATTGGTTCCGTAACACAAAACTTTGTTCTTTGTAGCATACAGTACGTGATATGCATTTGTGAATCTGTAACACAAATCTGTGATCTCAGTAGCATACAGTACATGATATGCATTTGTGAATCTGTAGCACAAATCTGTGTTTTCTGTAGCATGCAGTACGTGATATGCATTTTGAAACTATAACACAAATCTGTGTTCTCTGTAACATACAGTACGTGATATTTATTTTGAAACTATAACATAGATCTGTATTCTCTGTAGCATACAGTATGCGATGTGCATTTTTAAATCTGTAACACAAATTTGTGTTCTCTGTAGCATACTATACGTGATCTTTATTTTTGAATCTGTTACACAGATCTGTGTTCTCTGTAGTATCCAATACGTGATATGCATAATTCAGACTGTAACACAAATCTGTGTTCTCTGTAGCATCTATTACGTGATATGCATTATTCAGACTGTAACACAAATCTGTGTTTTCTGTAGCATACAGTTCGTGATGTGCATTTTTGAATCTGTGACACAGATGTGTTTTCTGTAGCTTACAGTACATGATGTGCATTTTTGAATCTGTAACACAAATCTGTGTTCTCTGTAGAATACAGTACATGATGTGCATTTTTGAATCTGTAACACAAATCTGCGTTTTCTGTAGCATACAGTACATGATATGCATTCTTGAAACTGTAACACAGATCTGTGTTCACTGTAGCATACAGTGCGTGATATGCATTTTTGAAACTGCAACACAAATCTATGTTCTCTGTAACATACAGTACGTGATATTTATTTTTGAAACTATAACATAGATCTGTATTCTCTGTAGCATACAGTACGTGATATGCATTTTTGAATTTTTAACACAGATGTGTTGTCTGTAGCATCCATTACGTGATATGCATAATTCAGACTGTAACACAAATCTGTGTTTTCTGTAGCATACAGTTCGTAATGTGCATTTTTGAATCTGTGACACAGATCGGTATTCTCTGTAGCATACAGTACATGATATGCATTTTTTAATTTTTAACACAGATGTGTTCTCTGTAGCATACAGTTCGTAATGTGCATTTTTGAATCTGTGACACAGATCTGTGTTCTCTGTAGCGCCGCCTTTCATAGCATCTGAAATGTGGCTGTCTATACATACCCAACAGGGGGTTAACCGTGACACTAAAACCTCGCAAAATAAGCAGTAGGTTTGATTGTCCATGTTGAAATAAACCAAGAGAACGAGGGATGGTAGAAATATGTGCGTCTATATTTATAGAACTGAGGAAGACTGCTGTGTCTGGGAGAAATCGATCGATAATCGCTGAACGAGCGCATTTACTGTATGGCACTTTTATTAAACTGCAAGAAACCGTCATTTACTGTATGGCACTTTTATTAAACTGCAAGAAACCGTCATTTACTGTATGGCGCTTTTATTAAACTGCAAGAAACCGTCATTTACTGTACGGCACTCCATTTAAACTGAATAAACATCGTCAGTCTGTGACCACCTTGCCCGAGTAGTCTCTTTAAGGAAACCACCATTTTCTTTACGGCACTGTACGTTAACACTTAGAACTATAGTCGGTCGAAAAATCAATAAGCGTCAATACCTTTCGAACGATATGTCGGATGATAGGATTCGGAGATATGAAAATTTTTATTTTGGAATTTATTGATTAATCGATCGAATATCAATAGGCACTAATCGGATTTCTGATCTGATAATACCAATCGATCCGTCTCGTCAATACCTTTCGAATGGTATGCTGGATCATATGATTCACCGCTGAATTATCGATTTTTTAAAAATTTCCCACGGGGGGGTTCAGGGGGGGTCCCGGGAGGTCGACTTTGAGATCACGTGGTTGTCATGACAACAGCCAATCAGAGCGTACTGCGTCATAGTTGTCATGACAACGAGTTCACGTGACCTTGAGAACATCATGTGACTACAGCACTTGATGACCTTGACAATGACCTTGAGATATGACGTACTACGCTCTGATTGGCTGACCTACTTTCGTTGCTAGAGGATTTCCCATGGTTGTTAAGGTAATTCCCAGTGACGTCATCAAATCTATTTATAAGTGGGCTAGATACGACACATTGCCTACTACTATCGTAAAATAAAAGATTATTTTTCTTACTGCTATTTTTAAAACTGATAATTGTCGAATCTGATTTCAACACTCCAATTTACATAATTATGAAGGTATAATATTCATCTGAGCATATTTCCATCTCGCAAATAAAATTCTCTCGAACAGTTCGACCACAATATTGAATAAGTAACCCCCCTTCTTGTTGACTAAATAAACAAAATAATTTAATAATGAAAAAATATTTGTTCGGGTTAGCTCCCCACTAAAGGCTATGGTTATGAAGAATGAAATTCCTACCAAAGTCGTTAATAAATTACAATTTAATACTTCTTCTGCAGAAAGAAAACTAAATGAACTAATAGAATAGCTAAATTAAGTTTGCGACATGCTCTGACCGATTTTCTCAATGGCCGGATGGAAGTCATTATTATCACATAGGCACTTCTGATTCCCGACCTATACATAATTTTCTGTTCATGAATTGTTGGTTGCATCGTTTAATTATGTGGGGATGACGATCAAGATGGAGAAGAAGAACGGTTTGCGTGTACCGTAAAGCAATACAGCGCCATCACTGCTAAAAAGATTATTTCCGTAGGGAAAAACCTTTACCTGTATGTGGGTCGCGGAGAAATTCAGGAAGCTGCGTTTAAGTTTGCAGAAAGTCTCGACGAAGTCACTGGACGAGTGGAAAATTGACGAATTGAATACTTGACGACCACTTTTCATCTCTGAAGCTCGAACGTCAGGAAAAGAGCTCTATCGGGATAAAATCTTGAAGGAATATCTTCCGACTCTTCAATGTCATTTTCACGCCATGGTTTACAATATGACTTTTGCGCGCGACCTGCAGTTCTACCGAATATACGCAACTGCCTAGAGAATGGTATGAAAGATAGACAAAGAAAACGTTTAGAATATCTATCTGCAGAACGCCGAAATAATTACTTTCGATATGGAAGCAAAACTATGGCAAAGGAAAGTTTCAGGCTGCGAAAATGCCGTACAATTAACCAAAACGCTCATTTGTGTTTGAGAGCTGGCGAGCATAGAAACATTCGACGAGATATGTTCTAATTTGGCAATAATGTGTTAAGGAGATCATGTCTGCAGGTGGCTATGAAGGTAGATATACTTTGCATTCTTTGAGAAGAACCGGGAATTTGTTCTCGAATGTTCAACAGGTTCCCCTCAATGCCAGTGATAAAGAAACGTACTGGCCACATCTGCGATAAGTTTCTCAGTGAATATATTTCCCGTCAGAAGAACACATGAAGGTCGCAGTCGAAGCTCTACATGGAGCCGCCGCTACATCTTCAGCAGGCGTCGAAATTGTGGACGGAGAAACCGCGAAGAAAGAAAGACGAAAGTGATGACCGTAAGTAACAGTCACTGTTGGTCTGGACTGAGATAAATTTTGTTAAATTACAGTTTTCCGTTTTCAGTCGCATTAAAATTCGTATATCTTGTAGCAGAAGTACGAAAAACGGAAAAATAACATCTCCAAAATATTATCCTAGGATTCAATTCGCTTTAAATTAAAGTCATATTCCTTGAAATAATGATGTCCTGAAATACAGCAGAACACTGCGTGCCCTCGCGTCACTCCCCAGATAAATAAAAGCAAACTTCACACGGGAAGAAGAAATTACACCTCTCGTGCCCAGCGGTAAATCACGTAAACAAATTGCCGACGATATATTGGATTTTTTAATGTATTGAAATTGCGCAAATGTAATAATGATATCTGAAATGATATTATTGTTTGTAATTTATTGTAATGAAAAACATGGTTAACCTGAAAAATAAACGTCAAATTCTAAAATTAGAAACGGCGTACAAAAGTGGAACAAAGTAGCGATCAGACAAGATCCCTTTCGTTGGGCGTGCAATGAATAACAGAACAGCTGGAATTATTCCCATTGACGAGACGATTAAGGGAAAATGGACGCAAAACTTTTTGGATTGGTTGAAAAGAATAATCGAGGTGATAGAGTCTACTCCTGAACTTATCCCGTTGCTAAAACGGCCAAGATACAGAGACGCAATGGTTGCTGTCTACGCCAGGATCCTATAGCTCTGTACTTTGATATAGACAATTTTGGTCATTTGCCATACGTCGCTAAGAAAATTATTTGCTCAAAAAGTCAATCGGATTATTTATTTTTCACGTCGTGACAGTCAGAAGCCATCTTTAAGTTCCCTCCTAACGATGTTTGCCCAGAGAATTCAGCATTTAAATATTTGTCAAAGTAGGAATAATGTGGAGCTGTGAAGGTTGTGTCAGGAGTTCCCCAAGAAATAGTGCTAGGTCCATGCCTCTTCGTCGCATTTCTAGTTTCGCTCAACGTAGAGCAAACAACAATATTATCTTGGTGTAAATACCCAAATAGTGTATCTCTACGTGAATCCGTAAACCCGCACCACGCTAACCCCTGGCAAGGCAGTCAGTGACGACAAAAATGGGTTTGAAGATCATCAACTTACAATCAATGAGGCAAAATAAAAAAACTCATTGCGACTACGCTTTACAGATTGACCAATACGCGTGTCCTGGGGCCTGTTTCATAAAACTTTAAGAGCAGCTGTATGTAACATTACACCCCCGTGAAATTTCCACAAGAGAACCAATAAGAAAAGACTTTTATTCAGTGACGTCAGTTAAGTCGATGAATTTAGGAGCTTGTAAATATTACAATACAGTATGTTTCATTTAACTTAGGAGTTTCTGAATTTAGCTGTATATTCACTGGTAAATTTGAAGTACCACGACCTGGCTCTTCCTAAATGTGTGGACAAGTGAGCAAACAGGCCAACTAGCTGGCAATATTTTCTCTACACTTCTCATTGGTCAAATAAAACTGAGCTCCCTTTATTCGAATCTGTAAATGTTTGGAGCTGCTATTTAGCAGTGTTTTACGAAACAGACTTCAGCTGAACAGCTATTTAGGAGCTACTAACTCCACACCAGGAGACTACCGTCCTTAGTGAATAAACCTATTGCCCGGATTGTAATCAACTTTAATCCTCTGATACTACCCACCCGTCTACCAATATCAGTTAGGTTCTAATTCTGCAGGTTTTCGATTTTCATTCGCCTAATTAAACTAGGAATAATTAGCAAACGAAATTCCCACCGAACTAACTAATCAATAAAGGACATGGCCCATTGAGGCCGCACAGTTGATGCAAGACGATCAGACAAACTGTGATAGCATCAACCGAGGGAGGACTACAATACAGGATGAATGCGATGGACAGTCGTATAGTTGAATCGTTTGGACAAACATAATGATGATAAAGCGTAATGTTGATGATCAGATCTCTGACAAAAGATGGGAACTCTGAGAAAGACATAAAAACAAAGATAGTGTCAGCGAAGGATGTCCTCAATAAGAGAAAGTTGTTACCTATGAAAAACATGCACAAGATGCTATAGAAGGAAGAGGCGAAATAAAAAGCTTGGTGTCCGAAAAACTTGAACTCTGCGGAAAACTGACATCAAGAAACTGGAAAACGGTGCTGAGGGACATAAGAGATGGGCTGAGGTATACACATACTTCGATACGACAGACTACTGACTATAAGAGTTGGATAGGGTGACCTACCTTGACAGTGATCAATCCGCGTTCTTCCAACTCGTAGCCTCCCAATCGATCCAGAATCGCCTTGCACTGATCACTCACGTGGATCTTCAATGCTGAAAGCGGATTACAGTGAAAACAGGTCGGGTTGACAAGTGTGTGAATTTCTTGAAGGTAGGGTTTGAGTATTTTTTGTGGTTGTGGGGATATGTGGGCGTGATGCTTATGTTGTATTGTCATCAGTGTATATTGTGAGGTTTGTGTCTTGTGGTGGTGGTGGTTGTGGTGGATAGTTAGCTGTGTAGATGTTGAAGAGAATGGGCAACAGTACTCCTACTTGAGGAACTCCTGTTTTGAATTGTTGTTGTTTGAAGTGTTGTTTGTTGTATGTGGTGTATACTTTCCAGGCTTTGGTCTAATATAAATAATATAAATAACTCTACAGTATGTTTTTTCATTTTCACCCTGTTACATCAACTCATAGACACACGGAAAATGTGCCAAAAATCGTGCACTGTATTTTGTAAGACTACCAGTAGAAAATGTGCCAAATATCGTGCTTTTCAATCTGTAAGACTACCAGTAGAAAAT
>JAUYWV010088045.1:0-23819 GCA_032274565.1 Nematoplana nigrocapitula | reverse complement strand
TTGCACAACACTCAAAGAAGCTACCTCCAAATGGCAGAAGCGCTATTAAGCAAGAATAATAATCCGGTAATCAGTAAACGTGACGAAGGCCTGACGCGAAGACTATTTATAGTAGTATACTATATTATTATGTATAATTTGGCAATTTAAAAAATAATAAATAAAAGTGTGTTGACGAAAAGAATTCATGTAGGTAAAGTTAAAAGTATTTTCGTTCCATTCCTTGGCGTTATCCAGCCAGCATTTTTTGGGAGCAGGCACTTATCTAGTTCCTTCCACAACTCCTCCATTACTAAAACTGCTTCTAACCACGTGCCCAAAATATGCTATCTTTAGCTGCACTACTTTGGACATCCCCTTCTTCAAGCCAAACTCCTTCAGGAATGAAGGATCTGTTTGATGTTTCATCCTCGAGACGCCAAGCATCCACCTCCAGCACCTCATTGTAAGGACCCAATCCTATTTTAATCACTCTGTTTAACGGTCCACCTTTCACTGTCATATAGGAACACTTTCCAGACGAACGCCTTCAAAGCCACGTTCAGGGTATATTGCCCTCCATATAATATCCAGCCTAACTGCCTTCTCGTTGGCCATGACTATTCTCCTCTTGATCTCTGTCGTACACTCACCACTTGCTGTCTTTACCATCCCAAGAAACCTAAATTGTTCTATCTGGTCAATGCTCACTCCCTCCAATTGTATCTGCCTCCCTAGTCTTTTGTTCCTCCTGTCTGCAACATCACCCTTGGCTTCTTATCGTTGATAGCAATACCTTATGCCTTGCGCTCTGCTACCAACTTCTCCAAGGTCTCACTGATGTCTTCCTCTGTTTTGGCTAGCAGTATTGTGTCATCTGCGTAGCGAATGTCTTGTTGATTCTCCGACCACCTATGCTAAAGCATTCACTAAGTTCACCATTCCATCTTACACTTGCACATACTGTACAGCGTTTGAATTAGAGAAGTCAGGAAAAAACACTGCAGCAGAATTGTTCCGATAAGGGTACGTTATTGTGTCGTTAACGCTTTTTTTAGAAAGGCTGCTGACCTTTCGAAACCTTTGACAGATATAAAATAATATGTAATACTTTTTTTTAAACCTACAACTTTGGAAAACTGAAATTTAATTAACTGTAGCATTTCTCCTCGCAAAATATCTATCACTGAGAACACTATGAATCACTCAAGCTCTATTAAAGCGCATCAGATAAAAACTCCATCCAAGTTTTACAATCATGGCGACGCCACTCCTGCCATGACGCCATGTGCATCAAACGATACCCCGCGTGGTGCCAGCAGGGACACTGAGTCACCACACAGTTCAGGGCACCATGTAGATGAGAAGACTAAGATAGCTATTCCCATCTGTCTTGTACTTTTTTCTCCTGGACAATTTAGAAGAATGGTAGAACAAAGAAGTTCCCCAAATATCTCTACACACAGCACCACGTGAAATGAATCACAGAATCTCAGCGTCTGCGACTGTAAAGCAGTTTAGCACAAGAGAAATGGCTGCGTCACATACGCACGGTAGACCAGACGAGGACGGGGGTTTCTGCATCGGTTTTTTTCTGACTTGTCACAGAACTTAAACTGGAAAATAAATCAGAGAGCTCCCATAGCATTAGGTGGCAAGCGGAAGAGGGGAGGAAAGGTGAACTAGAGGTCAGAGGAGGCCGATTGTCTGCTGTGCTTGTTATAATTATTATCATTATTGTTGCTATTCAAGACACCTCACTTAGGCATAAATAGTGTCCCTAAGAAGGTATGCTAAACCGATTAATATCACCCAAATGAGGCTGTGTGATTACCATGCAACAGAGGTAGACACCAGCCCTCACCAAAGCGATACCACACTCTCTACAGCATTATGAGCCTCAGAAAGGTGGTCGCAATTTAACCAAAAGGCCAAATTTCTACAGAACACCACATATGCCCAAGTCTAACCAAAATATCCCGAAGCCTCGTGTATTCGCACCACCACTTAGGATGGTCCCCAGGACACCGTGCGCGTCGAGGCACTTGAGGTTACACGATTGTCCCCAAGAGAAGGTGATCAGGTCATTCAGGTGAGGTGAGGGTGTATTTACAAACTCACTTAATCGCAATCTCAAAGATGTTTTAAATATTTCATGGCAATACAACAGGCCGGATTGCTATCTATCATAACAGCGCGAGGGACGGCCAAAGATTACCTTGTTGTTGTGGGTGCCTAATCCTAAATAGCAGCTCCAAAAATTTATTGACACGAATACAGGGATCTAAATTCAGTTGACCAATGACAATGGTTCTCTGGCCAAGTAAAATAGCGGCAATTGATATCAAAACACTGGACCGTGCACACAATAGATCGTTCGAGGCATTGTTGGTCGGATGCGCAACGGATAGAGAAAATATTGCCAGCTAGTGGCGGACTGTTTGCTCACTTGCCCAACACTTATAGGAAGTGGTCGTGGTACTTAAACTTTAGCAGTGAATATACTACAGCAAAATTTAGGAGCTCCTAAGATATATGAATTCATCAACCAAAATGACGTCACCGACTAAAATCACTTATCTTATTGGTTCTCTTTGGGGAATTTCGCGCGGGGTTTACTTCTAGATTTAGATTCTCGTAAATTTAGGAGATCCTTAATTTAGGAGCTGCTAGAAATTTTCGAAACAGGCCCCAGGACTTCTTCAGTCCGTGATCTTATTTCTATGAAAACAGCAGATACTGGGAACACATTGGAAGACTACCAGACCTTTCATCAAGTTATGTAAAGGGTTTTCTATTCTCGCTCATCTTCCATTTTTTCTCTATTATTTTCTCCCTCCACTCATACCTTTATTCTCCTTTTCCTCCCCCTGTCTTTTCTTTTTCTCTTATCATCGCTCACTCCTCACTCTTTTATTTCACTCTCTCGTTTCTTATTTCCCTTCTCTTGTTTCTCTTATCTGCTCTCTTCTCTTCACTATCCCCTTGCTAATTCTCACTGTCCTTCCTTATCCTCAGCCTAATATGATGTCCTGCCACTTCGCTCCTTTGTCTGATGTTTTCTCACTTCTTTCTTCGTTCTTTTCTGTTCCATCTCCTCTTATATTCTTTCTCCTTTTTTATAGCTATTTTATGCGACCATAATTATACAGTTTAATTCCAAGTTTTGAAAGCGAACAACTCTATGGTATTATACGAATGATGGTTCATTTTTAAAAAAAATATAGGGAAATAATTGTTTCGTTACTGCTGTCACCAGTTCAGTGGTTCTGTCCAAGAACTAGTCCGGAACTAGATACTAACTCACCGTGATCTTCCCATTGGGCTCCAACGGGGGCTTCCAGTTGACCACGACGGACGTGTCGGAGGCCGCCTTGGCGAAGACTGCCTGAGGTGGGGTTCCCGGAGCTGAAGCGAAGCAGAACAACACAGAAAGGCAATGCAAGTTTCCATAACTGTGTAGTCATTTGGCCTAGCTAGCTGCTACACAGGCATCTAGGTCGGCTTCCCAATTATATTCCATGGCGATAGTTGCTATGTAGGTAAACAAAACCGGCTGAATAGGTTCCGAAAGAGCTTGACGATGAAGTTGTCCGATCATGTTTTAGTGTAGATGTCCTGCAGTAGTAGGCGTTTTGTCTCTCAGCCAAGTATCCCGTTGCTAAGGGAATTTTGTGACGTCATCCAATCACGCACTACGTCATAAGTAGACCTAGGTCATTAGTAGTAAGTTGAAGGTAATCCAGCCACGTAGTTTGCATTTGAATTCATACGGTCACGAGCGTGGTATCTATCGATCTGGCACGATGAGACCTATCGATTAGCGGGCTCATATTTGAAAACTGGATCAATAGTTAGTGATTATCTTTTAAATTGTACGTTTTATTTGATTTTGAGGGCTTATTTGAGGTTGCATAAAGACGTGCTTGGTATGAAACGATCTGGTTTGAACTATTTTTGACATCACAGAATTTCCTTAGCAACGGTAAACTAGGTGGTTGTCAGGTAAAGAACAGTAGGTCGCCCAAAGATGCGGGTGGGTCAAGGACACTAATTGGACGTTCCGATTAAGTATTCAAATACTGGTGTAATAAGATAATCCTGAAGATCAGTTGGACTGGAAAGATTTCGAACGGAAAAAATATTGCAAATGATGGAAACTAAAAAATACTTCGAAAAAGCTTCGAAAAAAGAAAACTGAGATTTGCAGGTCATCTACTGAGAAGTTCTAGCTGGAGTTTGCTTAATCTAATGTAATCTTGGCAGCCTCGATCGAAGGAAAGCGAGACAGATATGAAAGCAGAGAAGAACATGGGGTGGCGGACGATGTAAAAGAAATTGAAGTAGGACATCCACTAATGAAGAAGCTAAAAGAAAAGCCGACAAAAAAAACATGACACAGCATTGTTGCCAAACTTCAGAACGGAGACGGCATCGCATGATGATGAAAGTAATCGTATCAATTCAGACACAAAAGGTTGCAACTAATCATGAGTAACATTGAGAAGTATTGATTTTGTTTAATAATCAGCGCTTCTCTCTTGATATATGCTACTTTTTCTTTCGTTGTAAATTTTCAAGGCGAATACAAAGGTAGGGCGTTTTATTTACTCTATTTTCCTTTATATTTATACTTATACGAGATATATTCAGCTCAAATAATAATTGAGAAATATCCATAAAAAATCGTCTAGCTAGATAAACCTTGCTTGTATGTACTGTATCAAGTAAACATGTCGACTACATAGGAAGCTAGTTACATGTGTCCCACAAAAAAGACATACCTACATATACAAAGCCTTCATCATCAACAACAAAAGCTACTCCTATGTGCTTGGGGCAGATGGAACGATATTGCGGAAAAGAAGAGAAAGGAAAGCAGAGATTATTGACGAAAAAGCATAGAAAATAAATGAAGAGAAATACTGTTAAAAATGTATTTTTAAATGAAATACATTTATTTTCGGGATTGTTAGGAAAAGCAGGTTAAATGTGAGAGCAAGAAACCATATAGTTCCTTCCTTTACATTTTATGAAAAAATTGTGTTGATCTTTATTTTTCACAATTGATTTATTCCATTTATTTTTATGTTTTAAGTTTAACGAAAGGAACTATATGTTCTTACTCTCAGATTTAACTACTACTTTCCCTACAAATCCCGAATCGAGTAGAGAGCTATTGAGGGTGAGTGGAAAAAAGAGCCACCATTTTCATAAAATATAGGCTGACCTTTTTTCAGTTAAAAACGAGATAGTTTGTTGTTTGTGATCCTTTATAAGTTTTGTATTTTTTGATAGTTTTCGTGTTGCGCAGAGATGGATGTTAGCCTCTATGAACTAAGGACTACAGATGAGGCCCTAATGAGACTAAAAAGCGCTGTCTAATCCTCGTGTACTACTGCATGCTAAGGATTTCAGTAGAATATTTAAAAGAAACACAGAAATAAACAGAATGTCTTTAAACATGATTCGTAAGAGAGAGAGAGAGAGAGAGAGAAAGAGTATGAGAATGTAGGAGCGACCGTAATTGATTATATATCATATAGCATATATAAAAGATTGCATAGCAAAAATAATTGGGTAAATCAAACGCCATCTCGTCAGAATCAGCTCCACTTCCATCACTTTCCAGTCGAACCAGCGCTCCTACAGGGCGAGCTCTGCTAGCAGACTAGCTGACAGCACCAGCTCGCACTACTGTGCACAACAGAGGGGAAGCTAATTTGGAATCAATTGATCTCGACTCTCACGCTACTCGGTTCAGCGAAGAATGAAAGAGGAATTCTTTGGGTGGAGGTATACTTGGCACCCCTAGAGCAGCTAGGATCATACCGCGCAGATAGCAGCAGCGGTGGTGCAATCAGCCAGGTGGGGCAAATTGGTTGGAGACAAAACCGACCGACAAGGGCTCCCCAACGCCACACCGGCGGAAGACGCAGTTCCCGGCGATAATTGCCCCTGAATGCGATCCGAGGAAGCGTGAAACGGACACGGAGCGAAGCGGGCCTCTCTTCTACCTGATAGTTCTCCACCACCAACTCCAGGCGACAACTCGGCGATCGAATGCCAGGAACATGGCGTCCAGTGGGGCGGAAGCCGCCAAACATCCAACGCGCGCGGACAATATTGCCCCCGTGCACACACCAGAAAAAGCAAGCGGCGAGGGATACAAATTTCTCTCCCAATATCAATCTCGCTTGCTTATCCAGCTCATGTACAACAGTGTTGGTTGCTGTTTGAGCGACAGATTCGAGTTGGGGGAAATTTTGATGTCAAAATCAGATCACTATACTTCACCGAAATTGTGAGAAGGAGAAAGGCATTTAAGTGCGTGGAAGAGAGGTGAGTTTTTTAATTCCATCTAATCAAATACTTGTTATTATATTTCGAGTTGGATGAGCAGGAAAAGAGAAAATCAACCTGGGAATAGAACTGAAAGATTCAGAAGAGAAAAATGGGTCTAATGAAGTTTGTACCCTCCTGAACGGATACACTTCACTTTTTGTATATGGCATTATGACACTAAAACAACTTCATCTCAAATTTGGTGTCAATTATTCAGTTAATTGCTGACATAGTTTCGATTTTCTTTTATTAATTATAATTGTACTATAATAAACAGAAATTAACTTTTAATATTATTTTTCCGTTATCAAATTTAAATTTACCGCCATTTATCACCAATCAAAGCACTCAAATCAATAGCGGCAAATTTGAAAGAGGTACAAACTGTATTATCTTCGAAAAATGAATTGAAAGCTACAGTAAATGAGTGTACAGATACCCAGATTTCGAAGAGGAAACAAATCGAAGAAAAAGCCAAATAAATGATGATAAAATAAGAAAAACAAGCGAGGGAGTAAGAGAAAGAGAGAAGGAGAGGTGTAGAAGGGAGAGAGTAAGAGAAAGAGAGAAGGGGAGGTGTAGAAGGGAGATAGTAAGAGAAAGAGAGAAGGGGAGGTGCAGAAGAGAGGGTATACGAGAAAGAGAAAAGGAGAGGTGTAGCAGAGAGAGAGTAAGAAAAGGAGAGGTGTAGAAGAGAGAGAGAGTAATAGAAAGAGAGAAGGAGAGGTGTAGAAGAGAGAGAGTAAGAGAAAGAGAGAAGGAGAGGTGTAGAAGAGAGGGAGTAAGAGAAAGAGAGAAGGAGAGGTGTAGAAGAGAGAGAGAGAGAGTAAGAGAAAGAGAGAAGGAGAGGTGTAGAAGAGAGGGAGTAAGAGAAAGATATAAGGGGAGGTGTAGAAGAGAGTGTGTAAGAGAAAGAGAGAGGTGAGAGAGAGAGCAAAACATTGATAGATGACGTGAGGAGAGGGGAGAAAATAAGATGGCAGATAAATAAAAAGTGAGAGAAAGGTGATGGAAAAATAGAATTGACGAGATGGATAAAGAGAAAATTAGAGGAGAGAGAAAGAAAGAGGTGATAGAGAGGGTGAGAATATGTGGAAGAAAATTGAGAGAGAGAGGGAAAATGGAGGGGTTAGATCGAGGTGGGTGAAAGAGATAGAGTCATAGAGAGTCAGCAAACAGACCGACAGAAGCAAAAAACAGAGAGTTTATTATTTCAATTCATTGCCAATAATGACCACTCTAATCAAGCGGAATTCTACCTCTTAATCCTCCGGCATCCCGTCGATGAGGTCAGAGGAAGTCGGGAGAGAAAAGAAAGAGAACTGCACTAATCGAAATAGCATATTTGATTGGAAAGTGAAAGCGTTCCCCCGATGACAAGCAAGCAGGGGGGAGGGAAAATACACAGAGACAAATTGTCGAACAGGTCAAAGTCATTAGTTACTCTCTCAGCTCCAATGCTTTCCGTTAGCAAGAGAAGCGGAGAAACAATGAAACAGTGTGGTGACTCAGGACAGGTGCCCTTCCGTTCATCATCATCATCAGAGGGCATATTTCTACATTCAAATATTACGTAATTTCCATGCTACCAATACCCCCACCGCGCGTGCACACAACTCCTCTGGTGACCATTGGGGTCACTCGCTGGCTGCTGTGACAGGCAACATTAAATGAGGAGGCGAGAGGGGGAAACGGAAGACAGAGCGCTGGGGACACACACACAGATAGGATCGTTGGGTTGGTAGGAAAAATAGTTTCATATATTTTCAACAAAGCCCCAACGATAAGACAATACAGTGTCCAGCGGTTGGTATTCTCCAGTGTCACCACTTGACATCACTCAATTTGGCGCGGAAGAAAAGAGAGACGGGAGAGGGGGTGGGGCTATTGACCGCAGGGAGTGGGAGAAACATACAATTCACCCGCTAATTGTTGTCAGGGAAAATTTTTAAAAATAAAAAAATCTTGCCAAGTCCCAAAGTCACTTTCTGACTAGCTGGAAGATCTGTGCATTGATATCGATGGAGTATTGTGGTTGCGTTGGCGCAGAGCGAGTGGACACCAATGTCCCCAAAAAGTGACCTCACTGCCCTTGGTGTTTGTGTGGGATGTACACCCGCTCATATTTCCTTCCTTTTCCGTAGTGGCGACGTTCTCAAATCTTTGTACACAGTATGTACGCAGTCTCCCGACGGGCTCCGTTTTGTCGTTCTCTGGCGTTCAAAAGGTTCCCCTCTCTCCAAACCAAATCAGAGAATGGAAAGGCAAATTAGTTTGAGGAGTTACACGTTGAAAGTTTTGACAACAGTGTGATTGGCAGTCGGGGAACAATATGCGTTATCTCCGACCATCTATGCCCTCTCCTTCTTCTGCAATGTCTTTCGATGCTATGCAGTTGATCTTCAGCTTCCCTTGGTACTAAACATCACTCATTTAACATAATCAGCGTTGCTTCTCGCTAATATATTTCCCAACGAGGGCAGGCGATCCATGTTATAAATTCCATCCTGTAACCCGCCCAGTTTTGGACAGGTCACTGACTAACTTACGATACGCTGCGCTGATGGCATCGACATGACCAAATACACGTAGCTCCCTCAAAGCGTCTCAGCATGTTGGGATAGGCCCGCCGGCCTCGGCGCAGCCGAATATACACGGCGAGGACGCTTATGGACCGGGTTGGGATCCTTGATGGCTGATGGCCTGATGAGGGCCCTAGCCGCCCTGAAAGACACTGGGACAGAGTCCTGTGACCCATCATCGTTCCGCGGGTGACTCGCAGCTTCCATTGTAGGGCAACAGTGCCCTCTACCCGCATCGATGATGATCTATTCGCAACCAGGTTGCATAAAGATGTTCGACTGTTCGAGCAGATCTAATAGCGACCAACCCGACCCTTGACCACCGGCCAATTCACCGCCAAGCCCAGTGCCGTTATCTCTCTCTCAAAATACGAAGTGAACTCAGAACCCACATGCTGCAGATATCAGGTTTATGATATCGGCGCATTATCATTTCCGTGTATATAATGTGAAATAAATCGGGGGAGTGAATGCAGGCCTGCTGAACACCCCGCGAAATTCACTGACTACACAATGCTGAACGCACTGAGATTGATGCAGTATGGGATAACTGGAGCCAGCGTGCCAAGTTTGCAGAGTGTACGAAACAATCATTTTGTTGTAAGATTCCATATAAATTATAAGTGCGAAACGAATTGCCTTTTGGTGAGGGAGGGTGCGAGAGAGACAAGAAAGGGCGCAAATATTCCCCGAAGAACACAGTTCACACAGTACAAATTCTCCACAGGGGAAGGGGGGCAGATTGCGGGACTACAACACGGAGGCGGCGACGTGTTGATTGAGATCATGTCCTCGAGGCGGCTTCCCAGCTCTATTGGTAAGAAAATCCATCTTTCGTGACACTGGCCTACTAGATCTTTATAGAACTGATCTTTGAAATGGAAGAGGGAACGGGGAGGAGAACAAAGCGAGACCGGCACTCATCGAATCCAGCGAACATGAGCCAGTAGAAGGTATTGTAATTCTATTCCCGAGGGAGGAATAGGCCGAGCAGGGCACGCTGGTGAAATGGGATAGTACAGGCAACCTATGTGTCAACTGTTCTCTCAAAGGCACGATTGAAGATTCAAGGGACTTTTCTTTGTAGAACGGACGAGAGGTAGCGCGAATTCACCTCCTACGCAGAAGGAAAAGTTGAGCAATAAGGCTCAACTGCTCAGAATACTTAGACAAATACTTCTGGTTATAAAGTCAAAACGAACTCTGCATGACAATACTAAAAGAGTATAGAGAAAATGTAGAAACATTCAGTTTTCCACGATCATACATCACACCAGGACTCGACAGTATGACAGCTGAAGACATGGACTACTAGAATATCAGGATGGTCAACTACGCTTTGAGTGGTAGTTCAGTCATAGTTAGACGATATAGAAATAAACGTTCATCCCCTTGGTACTTAATCAAACCTTTTGAGAGGTATCGAATGGTGTCAAATACAATTCCATCTGTCAATCCCCTGACCTCCAGAACTGACCATTTTGAAGAACACTTTTGATGAATCAAAATTTGAAATTTGTGCGGTAGGTATATTTTACTCAAACGCTTTGATAGTATCGTTGCTTCATTTAAATAACACAAATATCCGTCCAAGGAGTGAACACATTTTCACCATAATGTACACAGTTTATTAGAGCATTATATAATGTTACAGCACTGCTAAACGGGGAACAAAAAGCGGAACAATATAAATTTAAGTAAATTACTGATGTAATAATAGCCTGGCATAAACACCTGGCATAAATATAAAATTTACTTATTTTTCATATTCTTTCTCTTTTTTCATGTAGTTACGCCTTTTGTTTCCCGTTGGGTACAGCTGTAGCATCCTATAATGTTCAAATAAACTGTTTAAAGGTTGGTGAAAATGTGTTTATTCCTTAGACGGATATTGGTGTGATTTAAATGAATCAGCGATACTATCAAAGCGTTTGAGTAAAATATACCTTCCGCACAAATTCAAATTTGTGATGTTTCAAAAGTGGCTTTCAAATGGTAAGATTTTGGAGGTTATGGAATGGACAGATGGAATTTATATAACACCTTTGGATTCCTCTCAAAAAGTTTGATTAAGTAACAATGTGATGAACGTATATTTCTATAATCTAACTATTTTTATTGCGGGTAAAAGTTCGACCTCCTGGCTAAACTGCCACTAAAAGCCTAGTTAACCGTCCTGATATTCTGCTGTATATAGTATAGTCCTAGGATCAAGATGCGACTGGAGATTGCAAGCAATGCCACCATTGATCTGACAGAAGGCCTGAGCTTGATTTTGAAAGTAAAGCTTACGAAAGCACTGATGTGGATCATTGATTTGTATGGAAGTGAAAGTTAGCCATTATAAAAGAAAGAGAGGAAAGATGGTAGAGATATTTGAATGTGACTGCGGCGAAGAGTGTTGAGAGTGAGCTGGTAGGAGAGGAAGACAAATGAATGGATCCGGAATACTAGAGGAGTTCCCAAAGAGGATAAGGCTTGTTGGAGATGCGGTGAAGAATAGGAAATTGAGGAACTCGGATTATTGGAAGAGAAGAGGTGACAGCTTGGTCTTGTCTACAGCGGAGAGCGAGGACGGATGAGATTTCGTGAGATGATATAGACAATGAGAGGAAGATGGCCATCACAGGAAATACCCACGGATCTCAAAGAGGCTAAGACGCATTTAACTGTACAGAAAATGGAAAACATTTTAACAATTTTTTCATCCTAAGAAATTTGTACCGTATTCGCCGCCATCCTAATGCAAATTGTGCCAAGTCCCTTGTTCATGTTCTTGTTATCTCTTCATTGGACTATTGTAATGTTGTGTTGTGCGGGTCCCGCTTCACTTATATCCGCAGACTTCGGAAAATACAGAATTCTTGTGCCAACTTTGTTGAATGTTTACCTCGTTACAGCAATAATTTATCACCTGTTTTGCAAGACCTTCAATGATTGCCTGTGTTCTAAGCGTGTTGAATTTACATTATGCTGTTATGTTTATAAATGTGCTTCTGGTAACGCTCCTGGCTATTTAAAAGAACTGACAAGACCTGCCCACATGTTACGCTCTCATTCTGCCATTGGTCTGCATCAGCCGGTCACGAGAAGGATGCGATGCGGTGCCTTTTCAGTACTTGGACCTTCATTTTGGAACGAGCTTAGTGTTGACTTGCGAAGTGAATGCAATTATTTTGTGTTTAAAAGAAAGTGAAAGACTACGTTATTCATATAACTGTGTTTCCCTCGGTTTGAAATTGTTGTCTGATTTATTCCACTCTGATTGTATATTGTACAGACATTGTGGTAAATATATATAACAATGATAATAATAATTGATTTTTTTCACTTAACAATTGCATATAAAGAGACTTTAATTTGCGAACAAAACCAAAGGGGATCCTCACGCAGTTCTGAAGTGCGGAATTCCACCGGATTGCTGGGCAGGGACATGCCCACGCTGTTGCTAACCGCGTGGACCTCCACGCTATAGTAGGTGTAGGGTCGTAGGTCGGTCACGTTGTACTCCATTTGCCGGTCCGCAGGCCGCCTCGGTAGGATGTTGGCCAGCTGTTTGGTGCCCAGGGAGCCCAACGAGTTGAATTTGGCGCGCACGATGAGAGTGTAGGAGTCGACGTCGGCGGAGGAGCTCCGGACCCATCGGATCACGGCGTAGGTGGCTCCCACGGGGCGCGGATCCACTTCGGTGGGTGGTTGGGGCAGTTCTGCAGAGGTGAGGGCCCGACCTTGACCTAATTAGTGACAATAAAGAACGCTTTGCGCGTTTTCCTAGCCCTTCTTACTCCTTCCTCTGAGAGGGTGAAGTGTATAAGGTCTTCCAAAAAGCGAAATTGGCCTATTCGGCCATTGATGTTTAACCTATCACTGTCACTCAAAGTTTTCTTGATTAAATATTCACTATAGAGATTAAAGAGAACTGGTGATAAAATGCGCCTTGTCTTATGCCTCTTTTTATCTCAAAATCTTCTGTTTCTCCTTTGTTTGTTCTTACGTTCGCCTGCTGATTACAAGACAAGTTTGTATGAATCTGTTTTCATGTTTTGGTATACCAGACCTTTTCATTATTTCCATTCTTTTGACATGTCTTATTCTGTCAAAAGTCTTCGTATAATCAATAAAGCATAAATAGAGGGTTTCCTTCTTTTCAATTGCTCTTTCGTTTAGTACTCTTGTAATAAAGAAACCTTCACGTGCGCATTTTTCTTTTCTAAATCCAAGTTGATTCTCATTTATTCTGTTTTCAATTATTAGAGCAATTAGTTTATTGATTATTTTAACTATATTATTTTTGTTGCATGTGAGATAAGACTAATGGTTAAAAAATTCGTTGCATTCCATTGGTTTTATTACTTTAGGTATTGGTACAAACATACTTTTGATAAAACCCTTTTTATATATCTGGTTTATTAGCTCAGTTATTGACTGAAATCCTTTATCACTCAAGTTTTTGTAATAATTATGCATTTATATTATCTTCCCCTGCTTTGGGTAATTCTTTGATGACTTCTATTATTTCCTCTTCTTCTATTTTCTGACATTTTCATCTACTTCTTCTTTTTCTGGTGTTATCTTCCTTTCATCATTGTAGAGATCTTTTCCGATATATTTTACTCCTAATTGGATCTTCTTTGTTTTTTATGTTAGGTCTTTAATCTTTTTGAACAAGTTGTGACTGATTAATCTGTCCAGTTTTTACAGTTCATCACATTTTCTTTTGTAATATTATTATTTTGCCTTTCTGCATTCTCTTTGAATATTTCTCGTTAGTTCAATTTGGTTGTTTTCTGGGTTTCATTCACTTTTAGTTTTCTCCTCTCTTCCATTTTCTTCATGATATCATTTGTCATCCACTTCTATTTCATTTCATGTCTATCTTTTCCGCAAATTGCATCTGCTCTTTAGTAAAATATCATAAATAACTGCATTAGAAATATAAAACGAAAAATCATGAAAGAACTTTGTCAATTTAAAAATTGAGTTTGACAATTAATAAACTTCTATTTACAGTGTACCATCCATTTCTCAACGCCGAAACACAACTCACGCTTCACTTTGACCTCGAATATCTTCTCCACCGTGCCGAGATCGTTCCGGGCCACGCACTTGTAGCGGGCGTCCTCGGTGATGTCGGTGAGGAACAGGGTGGCTCGGCTCGTTTCCTCCTCAGTCATTCGCCGGATGGAGTTGACCGCCTGCCACCAGACCTTGGGCAGGGGGAATCCGATCGCTCTGCAGGTCAGGTTGGCACCTCGGCCCGGCTGCACCTCAATCAGAGTCTGCTTGCCGTTCAGGATGGGCGGATATTGGGTCTCTGCGCGCGGGAATGGACGGGGTGAACAATCAAGTAAATCTACTTCCTCGAAACCGCGGCCTGCTGCATGCCTTTCTCTTAGTCGCCTGTTCACGCCAGAGAATGAAAGAGTAGCGAGTTTATACTGCTCGCTAACATAAGTTAAATAAATAAAAAACATTATTTTGTCACACATAGGACCAAACAATAAAAAGAATGAAGTTTTAAATTAAAAGATTGTAGATTACTTATTTTTAAGCTAGTAGTATGACACATGATCTCTCCTATTTTTGTAACCAATCAGCCAATCAATTTTTTACTTGTAATACAGAGCACGCAATCAACGGGGACGTAAATGTTGAAGGAGAAGATATTGAGGAGGTTGCATCTTCGACTATCTTTGGTCCAGAATCAATGTAAATTGTGAATCGGGTGGAGAGATAAGAAGGATACTTTCTATGGTTCTAAATATAACCCAAAATCTGGAAAACCAGGATCAAAACAGAAACGAAGTTGAGACTTTTACTAGCTATCGTCTTTGCAGTTGCCGGCTATGGAGAGCCAAATCATGGACTAGCAACAAAGCCGACGAAAAGCGTATTGACTCTTTCAAGTTATGGGCCTATCGGTGTATTCTCCGTCTGCCCTGGACACAAACGTGGACCAACAGACGCGTTCTCGGTGATATTGTAAGCGACACCTTCGGACTGACCTTAAAAAACTCTTTCGCCGTAAGAAAGATACGTTTTTTCGGACATGTGTTTCAGCTGCCTTCTCTAAGTCAGACGTTATCATGGGTCTGATGCCAGGCACGATGGCATGTGGACGACCGAAGACGAGGTGGATTGAGGATTTACAGCGGTGGGCGGGAGAGCTTCGAAGAGCGATGAACCGGGACGAATGGCGAAGACTCATCAGGGCCACATCAGCACGTGTTCGACGACAAACGTGACTATTCTGCATTATTCTAACGCAGCATAATGCGACCAAATTCCAAACATGTTTTCTATTCATATACATGTTGAAGAGACTTACACAACAATATTCAACTCTTTGCGGCTTTTCACTTCGCCGTGTCAATGCGCTCTTTCAGCAGACGTAGGCCATCTACTTTATATGTCTATAAACAAAACAAAACCCTTTACGACGTAGATGTCTACTGTAGACAGAGGTTATAGACTGAGGCAGTTAGTAAACGCCATTCTTTGCCCGGACTCTAGCGGCGACAGTTTTTTTGACGATACGATCGACGCTGTTCCCTCTTCATCGGGAGAAGTCCTGACGACCATTCGGAGATGAACTTTCACAACTTGAAGAAAAATTAGAACAAATGACCATCAGCTGTATTTTCAAATGACGTCAGAAGAAAAGAGTTTTTATAAGATCATGTTACAGGGGGAGACACACATATTTTAATGTCTTGAATAGTACTGATCAAAAGAAGTTCCAATGTTTTAAAAAGATGACATGTTCCTGCTTTTTGAAGTTATCATGATATAAAAATTCAAAGATTTTAAATCACAAATCTGGTGGTATGTTAAAACAATGAATAAAAATATATTCAGGAAAAAAGTTTCCAAAACAGAAGTATTAAGGACAGAAGACGAGATTTCGATAAGCAAAGCTTGTTAATTGAATTTATTTAAAGACTTCTGTTGTTTCTCATTTGAAATGTAAATTTATATAATAACAGGTGAGTGTTGCAAACGACCAAAATACGATATTACGTATACAACATCACAACCTCCTAATTTATACCTTGTCCAACTTCGTTCCCTTAATCACATAATAATTAAGCACTTCGCCCTAATTCTGCTGGCTTAGCTGTTCTTCAAATCATCTTGAAATGATAATTTCGAAAGCCAACAGCGAATTTCGTTTCTTAGAGTGATTAGGCGAGTCGTTGTTAAAATCCATGGACCTCATTGACATTTACATCGTTTTGATAAGATCTGTTTTAGAATGGGCATACTAACATCACAAGGACGCAAAGGGACAACATTGAACAAGTTCAGCGACGAAGCCTTCGTATCATTTCCCTGAACAATCTTACAGGACAGCGCTTCAGCAGTCTCTGTTATCGACTATTGATGAACACCGTGATCGGATGGCCAAACGATTTGCCAGCGATCTTCTATCGACGTATAGCCGGCCGAATATTGAGAGAAATCTTCGCAGGCATTTATGTTCAAGACGAACAGACTTATGAATTCCCTTTTCCCGTATAGCGCTACACAACCTCTATTTGTTTGCTTTCCCCGTAACTTGTAAGGTGTTGCCTCTATTTTTCCTGTAACATGAAATCTTTATTATTTATAAATATATTTCAATACAGTCTTCAAGGGGAACCACAAATTTACCAAACAATATGGATCTAACGCTTGCCTTCTTCTGGGAAACCAACCACGTGTATATCATTCTAGTATACTTCTGTACAATGCACATTGAACAAAGCTTTGTTTTCGGCAATTCACTTGAGTATTCAAGTCGCCATCGATGTTCTACGTGACAATTAACAAAACTCATGAATTTACAAGGAGTTTAAAAGAGGATACCAAAAAATACGAGTAGAATCCTCGTTGTATTTAGAATTGTACAGAGTCAGAAACATGATTCGAGAAAAAATATGCCAATTGATTTTCTCACTAAACAAAATCCACCGCACAACTAATTACAAATTTGGCATGCTGAAAGCATTCAGTCACACAGATATAGGTGAGGTATAGGTGTCATGCTTTTCCGCACTCTGACGGATTCTCTCCCCTGACTTTATTCCTTCCCACCTCCCTCCCTCAGGGAGAGGAATGCTGCAACTGTAGGGATTGACAGAAATCAGACTGGAAAGGAAACGAAAGCGAAACCAGCCCCGTCGTCGAGAAAAACTGATTTCACACGAAAAAACATAAAGTGGCGGGCTCGGCTAACCTCTTCACCTTCCCGTCACTCACATTTTCCAACCGGCACATGCGCAATCAAAACTACACAAGGCGAAGGGAAACCAGATCTCGAAAACGGGAAAGATGTACGAACAGAGCAAACAGGCATTCGACTATACAGTACGGTATACTAATCCCCTCGAAAAACATGACCTCTCATGGGGATTTTACAACTTTTGGATACATTTTCAAAAGCTTTCGCCTATACAATGTTTTTCATATACGAATATGACAACAATTAACTGATGAAAGCTAAAATTAATCATGAAAGATCCATCGTCTCATGTCTATCTATCTATATATAAAGTAGAGTTTTCTCTCTCTCTCTGTGTGTCTGGGCATCTATTTTGAACGGTTGATACCAAAGCAAAATTAAGGGCAGATTGGGAATCAGCATGTTTCTGCGGATATTTTTACCTTGTTTTAAATACATATTTCAATTTTTATTCATTATTTTATACTAGACAAAAAAACTTTAAATTATTTAAAACCAGGTAAAAATATAGAATATTTTTTTAAATCCTACGATTTTATTTTAATACTAAGAAATTTGAGAGTAGTATACCTCGGAATTTATAAGTAAAATTGGTTACATTTCAAGAGGTCACTTCTACTGTAATTTATTTATGACTAGGCAGATTTTAAGTCCATTAGGCCCCTTGCGTTGACCCCGATTTGATCCAAAGAAAGCATTTCTCAACAATATTCTCCCTCTGCCTTTTCCTACTAAATCATCAGAATAAATTAATTACTTGAAAGTTTGGTTGTTTCCTGATATTTTATTCCCCATGCATCCCCTGAGCAAAGCCGGGTACTTCCCTCCGCTAGTTTTGTATATAGCCGACAGCTTTGAAATACATGCAAAACTTGCAAAATTCTACAAAAGTAGCCTCGAGAGGTTTAGAAACGCTTTTGACACTTGCCTTCGTAGTCAAGATAGTCATTACCAAAGGTAACATTTTCTGCAATCAAACGCACAGAGATGGAAATCAATCAGATAGTTACATCAAGACTGACTCTTCCTCTTCCTGGTTTCCCACGTTATAGGCGAGGACTGAGTGGACTCGAGCAGTTGAGCCTAGAAAGTTGAATGGTAGTCGATAGCTTGAGGGCTTCTGACAGAGTGGATCTGTTTCCATTTTCCCATCACGAGAAGCTGATGCTCATCCATAGCATGTTATACAGTCGTCATCAAACATTCATTCATTTAGTAATAGATAATGAACTGTTGTATTTCTTTTACTTGCATAGAGTGATATACGTAATCTTTATCTATAGATTGATCCCGAAACACGGCGTTTTTAATTAAATAAATTATTTGTTCAACTTTGTTTATATTTAGTTATACGAAATACCTTGCTGTACAGCGTGGAGCACCGGTAATACATAATTCTTTTATGTCTTTCAAATTCGTTAGAATATTCTTCTTCCATTACCAGCTCTTCTCACATAACCCTTCTTCCTTCTTCACCGATCTTAGCACCTGCGTGCTATATGTCATCTAGAACTCCAGACAAGCGTATAGGAACCGCAACAGTTCTTGCTCGCTTCCCCATGTCTTCTCGTCCGGACTTGGCCCGAAAACCTTCAAGCGGGTAGGGGCACCTTCTGAGTAGGTGGTCCGTGTCTCCCTTTTCTTCTTGGCATCGGCGGCATGTGTCACTCTCCGCTTTGCCGATCTTATTTCTGTAGGTATGCAATAGGTAGCAGTGCTCTCTCCTTAGCTAGGCCAGCATCATCTCTTTCTTCCTGGTCAAGGTTATTCCTTCTGTCTGTTGGTGTTTCTCAGCTTCACGCATTCTGCCTTCTGCTTTCTCTCTTCCACAATCTTCTGCTTTATAGCCCCTTCACTGTTCTGAGCGGTATGTTTCTATCTCGGTGTTTTCTTCATCATTCATATATTTCGTTCTTTGCGACGCCACAATGTGCGAGCACCCACTGGAATCACACACATCTACCACTTTCGTTTCCTATATCTAGCCTTTTCATAGCTCTTCTTCTTGCTCTTGGGGTCCTCCTTTCAGATTTTGTATGACCGCTTTGGGGTCGGTTGGCAATGGTAGTGGTCCTATTGTTTTTCTCATTCTCGATGACTTCAAAGGCTCTGCTGTTCATTGCTGTGAGCTAAATTCTCATTGAGTACCTCCAATCACCGGCTGTTATAGCCTGCTCTTGATCATGATACCTGCCCGTCCTTTTACTGATCTATCTATCCATGCTTCAATTTCACACCGCTTGCGGACTTCCTTCACGGCTTCCACATAACCATTCTCGTCTATCATCTTCAAGCTCTTTTATACTGTCTGCAAACTCTTCTTAAATTTTTAATGAATTGTTCATGAAATCATACATCTCTACTCCACTGCGTCTGCAGGTAACAATCTCTTTTTGCGTAGTCATAAATACGATTGATTTGATATTTGTAACCATCAATGGAAGGTCAAAAGAACTTCAAATTTTGCACGCTATATGGCGGGGAAAGATTCATGGTCTCCATAGCTCTGGTTGGAGACCTATACTCAGAAGCATTGCGCTTGATAATCAAAGCAGTTACTCGTACTCTCTTTTCCTTCAGTTATGTTTTGCATTCTTGGACCACCAACTTGTTCCATTGAAGTTCTTGCTTTCAACAGTTTGCTTACTGCTAATCTGATAACTCTATACAATGTTAGACCTTATAGCTAAACAACTACGTTGGGGATTTGGCTTGCTTACTTCGCACATGGAGACGTCCGGTGGTGCTGAGAACAGAGCCAACAGCGTTGTAGGCGACACACTCGTAGACGGCGTTGTCGTGATCCAGCAGGTTCCGGATGTAGAGAGAGCCCCGATCTGCAGGGGAGAAAGAGATGAGAGGATGCATTCAGATGAACTAACTCTCTGACATCCTTCACAGGATGGGACGAGTGAGCTGCAAGTCTAGCGATTTCTGATATGGTCGGTACCACGAGAAGAGGTCGAGCATGGGAGCAGCGAGAGAGGGACTAGAAGGACCAAGTTTGGAGAAACACACAGAGAGAGAGTGGTAGAGACTATGTGTGTTTATTTCAACTACAAAAATACTTGACATTTTTTTTGTAGATGTTCCGAAATTCGGTCAAATACACTTCGGGAATAATTCTATAATTGGGTACTAGACAGACTGTTATAATTATGATTAGACAAATTAGTCGGATTCTCTTCGAGCGCCTCCTAATTGCAAACATAAAATCCTCCAGGCCTTGTTACGCTGAGCAGGAAAGAGTCAATCCTATCATGCCCAACTTAATTTCATTTAATGAATCAGCGTTAAAATATGCATTATATGGCACATAAAAGTGACTCATACTATAATTGGACCATTGTCCTGTTCACAGGTCTGGCATTCAAACAAAATATAATCTCTATAGGCAAAGAGATATACCATATTCTACTCTTCAATCAATGGTAATAAATTAACAACAATCTATCTATCTATCCACTGTTCTGCTTTTATCAAGCAAGTTCACGTTTATGGTATCCATTTTTTCCACTCCGTTCGACTTTTAGCTATATATTTTTAAATGAATCTGTAGGCCTATATAATTCTGTTTAAATGCCTTTTATTGGCTTTCCTCGTTCACGTTTTCCACGAAATCGTCCTTCGATGATTGCTTTCATTAGGTTATCCTTTTCTTAAAATGTGACTTATCCTGTTCTTCTTCCGTTTCAATATAGTCTGGAGTAAATTACATCTTTCTTTTATCTCTTCTAATACACATTCGTTGGTTTTCCGATCCTGTCATGATATTATCTGCATTCGTCTCCACATCCACATTTCGAATGCTTCTATCTTTTTCTTATTATACTTTCTTGGAGTGTCCATATTTCTGATCCATAAATTGCTTACTCCCTATTATTGATTTGTCCATTTTCTTCTTAGTTTTTTATGTTTAAACCTTTGGTAAGCAATTCTCTTCGTTTAGTAAATGCTTGCTTAGCCATGGCAATTCTTGTTCTTATTTCCTCGTGGCATCTGTAATCAATGATTGATCATCTGCGAATCTTATATCTTTGATAAGTTCACTTCACATTCTACTTTTATTTCCTCTTCGACAGTGTATGATCCAGTGATTCAATCACCATTCTTCCTGTATAGAGTATATTGAGAATAACAGTGGTGATAGAAAACAATCTTGACCAATCACCACTGGTTCTGATCACAATACAGTAAGAGTCGCCAAATGCAGACTGTTTAATTCAAAACGGTTGGACACTTTGCCAGATAGTCCAGCAAGCCAACTCAATGTGAGTACAAGAAAACACATGACAAAAGTAATCAGGTCCTCGCGTTGAAACATGGTACAATGACAAAGCTGAAAGTCTTTGTTGTGGAAACAAAATACGTGGAACTACTGTGGAACTTCTTTATCCATACGTACCAAGTTATTCAACACATGAGGTTGGGCATCGTTGTTATCCAGAAGAAGGGACAGTGAGCACTAATGATAGACACTGCAGTGACTGTAGAAAGACTATTGAAAGACAAAAATTGGAACGAATGAGAAATACGAATGCTGTGGAAGGTGCAGACAAAATGCATGGTGGCGGGAGCCCTGGGCACGATAGCCTGTTATTTGAAGACACAACTCGTGGCAATGGGGGCGAAACTATCAGTAGGACTGCTACATAATTCTTCGAAAGGTCCTGCAAATGTAGAAACACCTGTATTCCGGGTCAAGTTGGATGGAGTACCGGGCAACAATATCAACTGTCGTGGAACGAGCAGAAGGAAATCAATTATTAAATGGAAGTTTGGTAAAGGAATTTGAGACAATTCGTGATAGAAAAATTGTTAAGGAAATACGTTCCGCAAAAGAATTTCAGGAAAGAAGTAGAAACGCTGGCATGCCTGGTGCATTTTTATAGATGGTTTCTTCCGAAGTACCTTTTTCCTTTTAGTTTGATTCGTTTATCACGTTGTTGTAAAATTTCAGATATTATTCAAGGCTCTCGTCCAGAGTCTTCGTTGCTATTTCTAGCATCCCAGCTGTGAAGGTATCGCGTGATTCCTCAGGCAAATATCGCGACTACGATTTTGCACTGCTAGAAGCAGGTACGGTCTGTGACAAGTCAAATACAACTCTCGCCTGTCATTATGTCATTTTCACGATCACCAACCGAAGCAAAACTTTCTTCCCGCGGGGGGGGGGGGCAAAAGGGCTGAATTCAAGTAAGACAAACTCTTACTACGTTCCTTTATAAAATCAGTTAATCAAACCAATTTCCTATTTTTTTAACTTTCAGCCGAATTTGTTTTCTGTGGACGGAATAGTAATTATGCTCCGCTTTATTCACAAAAACACACGCGTGTTTGGATATCGTTGAACAGTGTACCAGCCTAACTACATTTCCCCCATAAATAATTTCACTTGTTATTTCCTCCTAGTAAATTCCGGGATTATTTGGTTTAATGAAAAAAGACTCGAGTAATTTCTGATCACACGAATAGTATGTGTATATGATAAAGCCTTATCTGCCGGAAGTTTAATCAAGTCTAAATTTAAACGCGCTGGTTGCACGCCAACTCCATGATGACGTCACAGCCATTTTTTTCCTATACGAAAATGAGCGCGGTGAATGTTTTTTTCTGATTAGACGAAAATGTTTTCGAAGGAGTACTGAAAATAAATCGACGTGTAAAGAGATATAAATTAAATTTTTTCTTATAACAAAAGCGTAAATGTTATCACAATGTTCAAACCTTTATGAAATGGTTGACTTGTGTACGATAAAGCCACCGGTTTTGCTTCTTCAGTACAATGCGCATTCGCAGCCGAACAAACCTCTGTGTTTACAATTGAGCAAATAGAGAAGATCGTTATCAATTCAACGGAAGGCAATGGACTACTAAACCAAGAAAATCCACCAGCAGACCGATTTCGAGGTCATTTACTGTCATTCGTACTGGGTCGGAATCGAACCCACACCCGAGTGATCAGTAATCCTACCGCCCAGCGTTGAAAAGGGACAATAACCCAGAAACTGTTCTGCTAGTGGATATCTCGTCAAACATACCATATCTTAAATTTAAAAAGCTAACAAAGTATACTACTACAGAAGTAGTCCAACAGGATGGAAACTTTACAACGTTAGGTAAGATATTATATTGATTATTTTTTATAAATATAAAATCAAATTCAAATGTACAGCGCAGTTCATGCGTTAAATTCACGTAGGCCTGTAGTGTATTCAGTATTATACAGTTCACTACAAAATGGCTCGCGGTGGCAAACAGATTAAAACTCCAGATCGTGTGCGACTGTTACAGGCTTTCAACCGTGGTGAAGATTATTTAGCAGCTGCACGTACACTAAATATCAAGCCAGACATTGGATCCAGAAATGTTAAGAAGAATCATGTGGAACCTTCACAGCGCGGAATACATCGACGTGGAAAGAGAAAATTAACAGCACAAATCAACGGATCAATAGAAGCAATGCTCGACAGTAATTGTGTTATAACCATGAAGCAAATAGGTGACAAAATACAACAGACTGATGGAGTTACTCTCAGCACAACTCTTTCAGAGGTGCTTCTCGGGCTTCTCTACTCTACTAAAAAAGTTCAAGTGATAAATGAGGCCAGAAATTCGGAAGCCAACAAAGCCAAGCGACGAGATTTTGCGGAATAGTTTAAGTCTATTTCGCATGAAGATTTTTGTCT
>JAUYWV010088044.1:0-32815 GCA_032274565.1 Nematoplana nigrocapitula | reverse complement strand
ATATAGTAATAAGATGTACAACCTCTAACTCACCTAAAAATAGCATCAGATAAGTCATCACGTGACGTCATAAGAAGTTCATCTAATCAGAGAGCGCCACGTCATTTGTAGGTTAAGGTTATTGCTGACGTAGACCAGTCAGATTGAAGTAGGTCGAGATCACGTGGAATTCTGTCAAAGTCACGGGAATTCCCCTCAAAATTAAAATTGGAAAATCGATAATAACTTTCAAACCATTGAACCTATTCGAAAGGTTCGCATACTAACCGATTTGCCTCATTGATTCGATAGATTGATGACATTTACGACGTTGTACGAGTTCAAATAAGTTGGAAAATTAAAATCGGTAATCGAAACCGAAATCGGAAAGAAGCGAAAGTGAAGGCGGACGGGATTTCACCGAGGGGAATTCCCGTGACCTTGAGGGAATTCCATGTGACTTTGATTTACTTTAATCTGATTGGTTCACGTCAGCAAAGACCTGACCTACATATCATGTGGTACGCTCTGATTGGCTGACCTACTTATGGCGTTATGTGATGCCTCATCTGGTGCTATTTTTTGGTGAGTTGAAAGCTGCTACTATACATAAATGACTTGCGCGAGTGAAGACATTCCCATTTTGATCCAGTTAGATAAGCTGCTTTAAAAAAGTGTTTAGGGAAAATTTTAAAATTATAATAATGCAATGAAATACTATGTATTGTATATGCAAAAATATTGTTTAAGCAATATTGCGCGAAGCATAATAATCCTGTCACGTTCGTTCCATCTTTTTCCGGGCTTTAGTTTTTCTATTTCAGACCGCCTTTGTTATTTAATATTATAGGTGTGTCTGTGATCAGTTATAGGAAACTGTATAGCGTCAATCATTGTCGCGCAATTCCGAATGCCTGGGTGTCTCATATAATGAACTTCCTGAGTGAACCCAGCATGCTATTTATCAGAGAAACAACCACAGCCGATAAATGGAGTTGTGTTTTTTACCCTGCTTTCACGGATATTTCGCTGGTATTGCATTTCGTAACGTGTCTTTTGTTATAACAATTTAAAAAGTGTTACTGAATATGATTTTTCCAAGGTTTTCAGGGACTCTTGTAGAATGAGATTAACTTGATGTTTTTTTCGAAGAACAAATAAATGCCACAAGAAAGGGAATGCGGGATATTCAATTAGAGCATTAAGCAAATGATGATTATGACCGGTGCAAAATCAATATATAAGAAAGTATTGAAATAAGGATAACAATGAAAACTTTTGAAATAAAAAAATGAATAATAAGTCCAAGAGAAAATTGGCAATCATTTATTTTGTTTTATTTTTTCGCAACACAATTCGTTGTTACAATCGACATCATCAGGCTGAAAAAGTCAACAAATAAAACTAAAAACAATTTACAAAAAAACACGAATACTAACAAATGAAAGTATCTTCAAGTAAATCCAAATAGGGAGAGAGAAAAAGTCCAATGTTAAACACAGCTGATAATTTTATATAATAATTTCAATAACATAAATAACCTCAAGTTTGAAATTATCATTGCACTTTTTCTCCTCGTTGGGATTTAAGTAAAATAACTATCATTTGTTAGTATCTTTCGAGTACAAAAATAAGTATAAGTATTGCTTTCTGATCATTCTTCTGCCATATTTGTCTCCGTTTCTCAGTATTGATTTACTTTGTTCATTCTTTTCATTTTTTCAAGCGGTTGCAATGTGTTTTTGGTTCTGTTTTAGTTCGGATTGGATTTTATTCAAAGAAGATTAGCTCATACTTCAGGCAGAAAGACAATATTCCACTGGTTCTCAAATCAAGTGCTCGCCTCTATAAGTTGGAGTGCATAGCTGATCTGCGCGTGTTCTATCTAGGACGCAGCAAACGACACTTGATGGACAGAATCAAGGACCATAAGAAGTGTCCAAGTGAAATCAATTTGCATTTTCAGACCTGTGAGAATATCGAATATCGAATCAAGTGCGTGACTCAGAATAATGTGGACCTCTCTTGATAAAGGTGGCATTATTGATTAGGACTGAGGAACTTCGATTGAACAATTCCCTGAATGATAATGGCGCATCTTGTTTCCACACAAGGGTGTTTTCAGTAACTGTCTTAACTGCTTTATTTTGTTTCGCATTTCTTGTTTTAATTAATAAATTTTTTTATTCTTTGTTTGAAAGTCTTTTTGAAAAGTTATGAATTGAAACCGAAAGCGATCGACAAATTTAGAATTCAATATCTCGTTTTGACACTCCGATTTAGTGGACGTATAACAGTAGCGCTGCAGAGGAGTTCAGCCTACCCCATAACTAGGCAATGGAGTTCACTTAGCTGGAAACCAATTGTTCAGACCATAGGGTAACCTCAGGGTAAGCCCGTTGCACACCCTTATCACGAAAAGATGCTATGTCAATAGACGATACAGAACCGACAAGAGTATTCCAATATTCCATATACAAGATACGAGCCGTTTGTCCGGGCCGCTCATTGTTGAAAGGTATATGAAGAATATGTGCATAACTACAACCAGAGTAGTCAGATTTGGTAAAACAAATAGTGCTCTCGCGAAATTGAAAGTGTATAGAAGAGAAGGTTGAAGGTGTCTACAAGGATGTTGAAGATGAAAAGCAAACTGAGCAAAAATTGTGAAAATAAAATCAATGCATTTGAATCGAAGTGCTATACCGGAAACTGATGGGAACCTCATGGAAAGAGAAAAAGAGAAATCAATATGTGATGAATGAAGTGAAGAAAGCGATAGGCGGCAATGATATTCCAAAAATTCTACATAGTTCAAATGGTAAAAAAGCGGAAGATGAAATATTATTCTCATCAGATGAGGAGAAATGGAACATATGGCTAAAACAATCATCGAAGGAGATGTTAAGGGAACAAGAGGTAGAGGCAGGTCGACGATTTGAAGGAATGGAGTGAATGTTCAATGGAGGAACTGAAGGAGAAAGTCAAAGACCAAACAAAATGGAGACTGGGTGTATCTATACGTCCGGAATAAGGTAAGGAGAAGCTGATGATGATGACAGCCAGAGACAGCAATTTGGATTTACAGCATTTGTCTACTAACGCTTTTCAGTATTTTAAATTGGTTCATGATAAATCATTGAATTCTCTGACACGAAGATTACACACTGTTGACATTTAATGCAACTCATCCTCAGAGCAGCAAATCTAAGTAGTAAAACAAAATGCATCAAAAGAATAACTAAAACAGATAAAAAGAAGAGGCATTACTTAGAAACATAAGAGAAGGTTGTGCAAGGTGTAAAAGGGTGGGAAAACATGAACAAACAAAGCCATACCATTATTCTGACGATAGTCTGAAACTTTGGGCCAAGCAGAATAGTGCTGGGTAGGTTATTCCATTCGGGAAGAAAGTTGGGGTCGTGGACCAGCACACGAAATCCCACATAGCCCTCGTTCGGTATGAGATACTCGTACTCCTGCGGATCGAGGATGAGATGGACGAGGTTGACTAAAATTGGAAAAGTAATGAGCAAAACAAGGACTCAGGCAAATTCGAACAGACATCAGAGTAGATAAAGACAGCTCGTGGGGGATGGGATAAAATTACACAGAAATATTAAATGACATGACAATACCTATTTTATAATTCAACAACATTTATCCTTCCTTAAAGACTTCCTATAAAAAATAAGATAACAACAACAGTACAGTATTCCTTTTCTGGTTATCCTAATCGAAAACAATCTACTACTGTCCATATTCGAAATATGTAGGAAACTGACCCATTTTAAATCTTGTGTTCACAATTTCTATCTCCGGATGCAAGTGCTCCTAACTATACCTTCATCTTCAGTACTGCATTAAAAAAACCCTGAACCAGTCAACCGTATGTTGGCATGACAGTGCTGACATGTCTTCAGATGTTGGGAGACACAGGTCCCACCTTCCAATGTTGATCCATGCAGCACTGAACGTGAAGCTATGGTGAAGGAACCGGTTGAATAAGTCACTTGTAAATAACGATGCCAGTGTGTGTGTGTGTGTGTGTGTGTGTTTGTTTTAATTTGCTTAATTTTTTTAATGTATTCCTAGTTGTATACATTTATGTTCACTATTTTAGAACTTTCGTGTTTGTGTATCCTTGAAACAGTTAGTGTGACGAATAACGAAACATGTCGGATTGTCAATAAAATATTTGGTATGTCACCATCTCTCTTGGGCTCTTCTTCATCGCACGAATTTGTTTTGCTAATACGTTCTATAGGCAAAGTTTCAGATGACCTTAGCTTCGTATGGACAAGCTTATACTTGTTCTGTGCCGACCAAAACTTTTGTGTAAGAAGAGAGGGTTTCTGAGGCGACCAAAACTTTTGTGTAAGAAGAGAGGGTTTCTGAGGCGTCCGTGAATTTCACTTTGCCTTACTTCTTCTTCTTATTGTCGTTATTCTTAACTAATCACCCGTTAGTTTTAATAAGAGTCAACAAAGAGTAAATTCAAAAACAAAAACATATACTGTAATGTAGAGGAATTCGCGTTGGCCTTACCTGACGAATTTAGCGTGAGAGAATAGCACAGGCCGTGTGAAGTGACTCTGGCCTTGAACTGTTCTTTACTGCAATCCTTGCCTCCGGCACTACAACTGAAATTGAGAACATAAGAAGCATTTTTAAATGTAGTATTTATAAATAAGCCCTTTTTACGACACTCATCGATTTTTTTGCCTTCTTTCAAATAGATTTGTACTTCTCACTTTAAAAAAAATATTGAAGAAGGAGGAAGCAAACATGTATAGATTACAACATCCGGTTGTCATTTTGTTAAATAGTTAAATATGATGTCTATAAACTACTGTACCCTATTTCTGATAAACATACGAAGAGCAAGACTCAAGTACGAATCCTCGTCAATAATCTGGCTTTGGTCCTTCATGCGTGATCGCGTATTCAGAGAACCAAGGTGAGCTACTTTGCAGGAATTATCGGACAGATGTGAGTATGAAGTCAACAATATTGATCAGAATATGGTTAGAAGTGGTTTTTCAAACTTTATCAAGCGCTGTCGTACATGTGTTGAATGCAACGGTTGCCATATTGAACAATTCATGTAATATTTACTCTGTTGTTGTACATCAATGACTCTTAACCTACAATTATGTTATTTCATGTTATATGTCATGCAGATTTTAAATTAAGGTGAATATTATGTTACATCTTTTGATTTAATATTAGCGGCGGGAATAACGAGAACACCTTGTAGAAGGCTGTTCTGTTTCAAATCATGGTTGATTTTGTTATTATTACATATTGATCCCAGTCTGATAAATAATAATATGGCGGGAAAATGCTTAATAGTGTTAATGCGAGCGCAATTTGTAGTTGCTATGTATGCGTATATTTGTGTAGAAAGTCAACTGGAGTATCTCTGTTGCTATTTTTCATTCTATAAAGCATATTTTAAGCCAGGTTTCTACATGTAATATCGTTTTTTTCAGTTTCCGTCAAATAGAGCATATTCCTAGTTTTCGTGTCATTTACGCCGCGCAAGACAAGATTTTAAATTTAATATGAGATTAGTAAAAAAATGCCGCATAAAATATGCTACATACAAGACTTAATATGTGACAGTGTCACATATTTTTTTACACTTTTTGTCCAGAAACACAGACCAACAGAAACATCTATACCCTTTTTTTAGATAAACACAATTGAGTAGTAAATCAAAGTTGAGAAAGGAAGGAATATAGAACATCGTTAAAGTGTAGGACCAAAACAATTAATGTAGATGTACCGCATGTCCTATAAATATAGATTTTTTCTGCCAATCGTACCCTATCTATAATTAGATAAATGTATATGTATGTCTGTATGTCTGACAGGTATTTATCTCCCAACTCTCTTAACGGATTTGCATGCTTGATGACTCAAAAAATGCTAAGCCAATGGGTAACATGGGAGAAATAGCCACGAGATGTAAAATTTCTAATTGAGAGGCCCACAGCAGAAAATGACCAAAAAAACATGTTTTTGCTGCGATGCTAAATCAATATGCTGCAGGAATTTGAATTCTGAAGTAGCCGATTGATAAATTTAAATTCTGCAAAGTAAGCGATTATTGCAATGCGAAATGAATCAACTAGGAGAATGGAGATAGCTGCGATGCTAAATCAATGTACTACAGAATTCAAATGCCTTACTATAGATAGGATTACTAACGCTATACGGGTAATCCTACTTGTATTATATTGAGAGACGTTTTAATTTTGTCAGTATATTTTATGTGGTATTTCTTACTAATCTCATCCTAGATTTAAAATATGGGCGTATATGGCACTATTTGGTATCATACGAAAGCTATAGGCACATTCATTATTTGACGGAAACCTAAGAAACGACATTCTGACAAAATTAAAACGTCTCCCATTAGAAATATACGATTGGGAGAAAATATCATTATTTATGAGACACGCGGAGCATCTATGTACATTAATTTTTTGAACCTATACTTTAACGATGATCTGTGTTCCTTTCTTTCCAAACTTTGATTTACTACTCGATTGTGTTGATCTATAATAGTGAACGTTTCTGTTGGTCTGTGTGTTTGGACAGAAAGTGTCCTAAAATAGTATGATTATCTTTCAAATAATTCCAAGTTCAGATCGGGCGAAGTGATGACTGACATCAACATGGGACACTGTCACATATTAAGTTTTGTTTTATTAGTCTGATCTATTTTCGACATATTCAAAGTGGCGGGTCAGGAAAATTATTAAAAAGTTTTCAGATGCCACAAAAATCAGGTTTAGAAAGTTTCTGGGAAAACATTGGACCTACATATATAGTTAAAGAAGTTCGAATTGCAATTGAGACAGATCCATATTTGGGTTGCAGACAACGCCCGCCCTCACGTGTCAAGAGTCACCAATGATTTTTTTGGAAATGAAAAATGCATCAGTCTCTGTCAACCACCGTATCTCCCCTCACACAAACATCTCGATTAAATTGTGTTCCCAAAGTTGGTAATGGAGAGGTCATCAATTAGCTTAGACACAAGCAACTCAGGTAATACCAAAGAGGTTGGAATAAGTATACTAGAGTAGACACGTTCATTTAAAGATAAAGGATTTCCGAGTAATTTGATTGATTGCCCTTTCGGCCAATCAAATGTGACGATTTACTGTTTTAAAATAGCAGTAGAATTTGGTATAGGCACCAAAGCTCTTTGGTAGGCATGTATTGTAGGTTAGTGAATAATTCTATAATACAACGATAGAACACATTCTCGTTTCATTGTTTGTCTAGTTGTCATTTTGCAAAATACCTGAAAATAAATGTTAGCCCTTCTGCAATATTTAACTACCAAACTGCCCCAAACCGAAACTACATGTGTTTGGCGTGCGTGTCTACTCCAGTTGATGTATTCAAATCTCTTAAACCTTTAGAAGGAGGTCTACAAAAGAGCATAGATGTCACAAAGACTACACCGAAATTTGAGAAGATAAAAAAAACACTATCAAAAAATCATCGATCATGAAGGAGATTACATTATACAACTCTAAATAACTCTCTATCTACACATGATATAATGTTGTTTACCTGTATAACACAATATTAACTAATTAAATAAAGTTGTTAAATTTGGTAAAACACCCTCATATAAATTTTAGTTAAATTGATCAGAAAATCTGAGAGATTTGTTCGAGGTGCGGAATAAATTTTCTGAATATCTCGCGGCGCAAAGTACTTCTGGGTAAAGCTAAATTTTCAAACAGGAAAATAACAATACAAACCCGCGCCAGCTATAGGTTGGGGAATATGGCTATTAAATTCCACCTAATTTCCACTCATTACGGGCTCCGTGTCAGTGAATTTCCTTTTGTCAAAACACCGAAAGCTTTCGCTAACTATTTCCCCCGCGGCACACACACTCTCGCTCTTGTATTATTCGCCTGAGGTTTTAGCGAAGTAGTGAACCCGCCAACATCGTGCGGAAAAAACGTTAGGCTGCTGTTTGATCAGTAGTGGCTTTGGACCACCAGGTTTCAAATAGCCGCGATCATTCCTTTGCACACACGACAGGCAATCATAAAAAGGGCAAAGAATGAAAGGAGAGTGGGAAGGAAGAGCGACCGCATTGCAAACAAACTAACAAAATGACGCTATGCACTATAAGTAGGAATAAGGCCAGAACGATATGGATGGGGTTGTAAAAGGACAACATATGCAAATACATAAAATCGCAGAAATTTGTAAAGTTTCGAAAAGTGAATATGAGAGAGATAGAAGAGAAAATATTGATATACAATGTAGATAAATTGAAGTCACTAAATACGTCTAATGATCTAACAATGTGTCCACAGTTGATTTATCAGGAAATCGGCAATACACAACCGTTTAAATTTTACACCTCCATTTTAACTGTCTGTCATTCAGTTTTGTGCGGGTCGGTGGCAACCCACTTACCGGAAAACTATTTACCAAAAATCCATTTAGCGGTAACCAACTTACCGGAAGCCCACTTAGCTAAAACCAACTTAGCGGAAGCCCGCTTACCGGAAACCTACTTACCGGAAACAAGCTTAGCGGAAAACCCACTTAGCGGAAATGCTGCAATCATACTGTAGTACCTAGTAGATTTGAATGAACTGCTTTCTCTCTATAAACAACGAAATTATTCTGTTCACATTTTATGAAAATACAAAGTTTTGTATAACAGTTTCTTTACGAGTCCAATTTCAAGAAGGAATTTAGTAGATATTATTTTTAGGGCATCACCATAATTTTCGAATAATTGGCTTTCCGGTAAGTGGGTTTTCCGCTAAGTGGGTTTCCAAGAAGTGGGGTATAATCTGCGGGTCAGCTATCACCAAATATTATTATGTTGAACAACTGCCGCCCATTTCATTGTTTTACATGATTCGTATTCAGTCTCTGGATAGCTTTTGTACTTGTACTTGTCTAATACTATTTTTCCATAATTGATTGTAATTACTGTATAACCACCCGCTCCCAATTCAATGAAGGACTGCGAAATTTCCCAGTTTCCCGGTCTAGCAACAAAAATCAATAAAAGGCGTATTGTGTATCGTCCGTATTGTATATCATCGTATACGACTAATAATTTATAAAGCAACATTTTTATGACGACTTTTATTTTGTTTAAATACTGTTTGCTTATATCACTTTCGCTTTTGTACACCTATATGTATAAAATTGAAAGAAATGTTTAAATTACTGCTGGTTAAACTTGAGAATTAACTTTTAATCAGAAGGAATAAAAACTATACTGCTTTGTCATGAATATTGATTTGTTAGTGAATCCGTATAGTATTGAAATCCCTCAATTTCTACGCTGATCTCTTAGAATGCCATAAATGCGTGCTTCACCGTATAGGGATTTATTGATATATGCTTCGTGAAGAACATCTGGACAGTTACGAAAACAAAACCATTATCTAAAGTTATTAATGTATACTATCAAGCTGTTGACACGGAGTACATGTACATGTCGTATAGACATAATTAAAACCTATAGGTTTTCACTATATGTGTATAAGAAACAGTTCAAAGAAGTTCCGAAAGATATTTCCATTATAAAAGAAAGATTTGATTGGTTGTGTTCTGATTAGCATGATCGCAAGGCGCGGCGAAGGAAAGTAATTTTTATGCTATTGAATGGCATAGTTACCTTCTGTCAATTATAGCACTTTTTTAATTGCGACATGCGCTTTATACCGCATGGTCTATCGCCTACTATACATTCAACAAATATTATTTGATTGTTTATAATTGTACATATTCATATTTCTTTCAAAATTTAATTATCGATACGATGAGCTTTTACTGCGTACTTTTAATAAAAGTATAAAAAATATATGGTCGACTGAAACTATTAATAAGTATATTTACAAGTCCCTGTCACTGTCTATGTCTATGTACCGTGACCCCTCTAAGACGTAGGTAGGTGACCATGGACTTCCACAAATCTCTATTCTTGCAGGCTTTCAACACTTTTCGTACAGTCAAGCTTTCCTTCTGTCCTTCTGGCGCATGCGCCTGCATCCATTTTCTAATACTTTCCATGTGCAGTATGTTAGACGAGGTCGTCATTTTCCACTCTTTTTGTTATATTTTCTTCTAATCTCTCTTTCCTCATATCATGGCCCAGAAATTCGAGCTGCCTTTTTTATCAATTTGATCAACTTTCTTTCTTCGCCTGCTCTATTTAGGACTTCTTCATTTGAAATATGTTCTATACCCAGGGCATTCTGAGCATTCTTTGAAAATACCACATTTCATTGGCTTCAAGCCGGCTTTCCATTTGTGATGATATCGTCCAACAATCACTTCCATAAGTTAGAATGTTAGAATGGAGTGAACATAACAGCGTAGGATTATTTTCCTTGTTCCAAACGCCATCTTCCTATCTCTCAATACTCTCTCTCTATATTCTGAAATGACTGCTTTGACATGCTGATCCTTCTCTTGATTTTGAAGGTACATTTGCCATCTTCAGTAATCCAGCTTCCTATATAGGTAGTAAAAAGATTTCACTTGTTTTATGTTGACTCATTAAAATTTAGCTGACGCACCCTTTGCTTGCTTATCACCATACATTCCGCCTTTTTGTAATTGATAGTAAGGCCCTTCCTCTTACTCTCACTATACTTTGTCTAGAAGGCTTTTCTTCCGACTGAGCTATTAGTACGATATTATCTGTGTAACATAAGATGTTGAAATTGCGTCTCCCAATGATAAAACACTCCAAGCCCTCCAGTTCCCTTAGTATCGTTTCGCTATATATGTAAATAAATCAGGGGAAAACACACATCCCTGTCGGACACCTGAAATTTGATAAAACTTTTTTTTTATTTCAAATGCGGATACATGCCATGCCGCCTGTTCCCAGTACACATTTCTCAGAAGTCAGATGACTTTTCCAAAAAGATAGAAATCTTCTAGCACGCTCAAAAATATAACTTTAGTATATTGTAAAGTGCATCGTTGTTCGCCGTTCGCAGTAAACTTATTGTCGTTGGAGATAACTCGCCTGCAATATCTGATCCATCTTCTGACTCTAGGCTGGTACGCCTATACTGTATGAGCGACCCCGACCTGACCGTAGCATTCATGAGAGCATACTGCGATTAGCCGCACCGTTTGCTTCAATCGATGTCGCTTTATTCATCTCGTTGGCTGCGATGCAAATTCTACGCTTATGTTCGTACAAAGCGAAACAAAAGTCCAGGAAATCATCGCAAAAGCAATTGTTAAGTTTTATTCATACCGCCCAGTGTATTTTATTAAGCCTAGTCAGCTTTGAACGTTCTTAAAATAGACAATACTTGGTGCTGTCACAAACCGTTTCAACACGAAGTAAAAGTTTAGTGTGAGTGTTAGTTGGAAAACCGCCATTGAAAACTTTAGAAAGTTGTTATGTATATATAGTTAGTGTTAGTTTTGGTTTCAAAATATACTGTAGTATTTTAGAAAGATATCAGCAAAAGGGTATACATGGAAAACAGGAGAATTAATTGAGGTGCCGGATTGTTTGAGAGAGAGGAACAGAATTTTTTTTATAATACAAGAAGTTTGACAAAACGTGCGACAGCAATTACCTGAAACTTTTAAAACCTTGAAAAGTTTTAAAACCATCGACTTAACACTTAGGTTTTAAGTTTAGGGTTAAAACTAACACTATAATACGAGCGTTCAAACTTTTTCTGTGTGAGAAAACCGTATATATATATTTGTCATAATTAAGAAACAGAAACATAATCAAATTCATCAGAGTACAAATATAAATTCCACAATAAAAAACGGACATTACATAAATATCTTTATACAAATTAAAATAACGGGGTTCGAGTGGAAGACAAATAAATAGCTAAATGTGGGAAAAAGGGAATTGTGTCGTAAGACAGTCCGATAAAAGTAACAACGCTTAGCATGCTCAAGGCGACGACAATCCAGTTCCGCGAGCTGAGATAGTCCCTTTATCATACGGCAACGATCCTGCATTTTCTTGAGTTCTCTTTTATAATTCACTGAAAGGCCAATGAAAACTGGACAGGCGTACTCACACAGAGAGCGAATGAGACCGTCGTAAATGGATGTGTATTCGGACTCACTGGCAAACACATTTCATACGAAGCAGTATATAGAGACGGTTCGAGCAACGAGTGACAACAAAATTATTGTGAGTATCCCACGTGAACCTGTCATTGAAAAGAATGCCCAAGAAACGAATTGATTCGTGGAAGCAGATGGTAGGAAGACACGATTCAATATTGAAGGAATTTTTTAAATTTCCCCAATAATAATGGACCAGACCAGTTGACTTACTGAGATTGAGGGTGAAGTTTGGGCCGAAGACTAAGTTGAGATATTAGCGATCTCCTCTTTGATGGCATTAATGTCTTTCAAAGCGTTCATTTTATTGATAGCTGAAACAATGTTTGTGTCGTCAATGTATTTAATCATCAATATAGTACAGTGTAAAGGCTACAAGGACGCTACGCAAATACCAAAAAAATATGACTTCATCTACACAGCAAATAATTTGACGGGTACTTGACGGTAAAAACATATGGACCATATATGTATAGCGTTATGTTTGCCGTTATGTTTAATAGCGATAATTATTCTGTCTGTCGTGTTTACCGTTTTGATTAAACATGACGGTACCTAGCTAACATATAGGGAGGGATCCGTGAGGGATTGACCGCCAATTGTGTGAGGTAATTTTGAATTTGGATCGATAACCTTCGGTGACGTATGTCTATCATTAAGACTTATACGTGTCGTGTGTATGTGTAGTTATGGAGACTGATTGCCAATCACGTTGTTAATTTCGGTCAACTGTGTATGATTGCGTTAATTTGTGATTTATTCGCGCGTGAACAGTAAGTAGGTAATGATGTGTGGACATATAGAAATGTAGATGCCTACGAAGAAACATTGTCTTTGATCCCAGATTGAAATCATTCATTGAGGTTCACCAGTATGACTAGATGTTTTTCTGCAGAAAGCATTGCATTTCACGTAATTCAGTCAGGATTAAAAGGTCAATCGATTAAGGAAATAATCAAGTTGTTCCAGGTAGGCACATTGCCATTATTGATTTATTCATTAATCAATTTTTTGTTATTTTTATATTCACTACATTTAATGTTGAGTTTACCACAGTAGTTTGTGTGGCATCGCTTTGGTTTCATTTTTGTAGTCTGTTTGGGATTTTTATTTTTTGCAAAGTACAGTACATCATGTTTCTAGATTTATAAGTCAAATAAGTTTGTAATATTTAAGCAGAACTAGGTAGGTTATAATTTTGAAATCATGTTTGAATCATGGGGTCGGATGCAGAATCACAGATATTACATTAGACTCGCTGAATGTAATCGGATGCCATATTAATAACACTTTACCTGTAGGCAAATAACCTCTTCTTATTTGTGCGCAGTGGCCAACCTGCATGCTCTGTGCTTGCCGCCGTAGCACCAATGTCCTCTGTGCTATGTGCTGCGCACACACACACAAGCACAACATGCGCTTGCAGCTGATAATGTGCAGGTAGACTATAAATAGATTTCCCCATAATCGAGCTAATGTTAAGACTGTTAAGACTATGCGTGCTGAATTTATTCTAACGTTCCACCATGCCAGGGGCGTAGCAAGGATTTGGTCAAGGTGGGGGAGATAATTTAGAATTTTTTCTGGGAAATATTATTTTTTATCAATGTTTTTGCTTATTTTTCCCCAAGGGGGTCATATATCCCCTTATCCCCCCCCCCTTGACTACGCGCCTGTGCATAAATTTAATCAGTCGCATAAACATAAAATTGAATCCACTTGCGAAAGAGACTTTTCCGTTTCCATTGTTGGCAACTGTGACCCTCCGTTGAGATAGTAGATGTTCTCTGCTATTTTGAAAAATTGTTTCGACTTTCTGTAGAAGATAATGTTCCGTTTTTTGACAATAGTAAATAGAAAATTGAAAAATCTAGTTTAATCAATAAAAAAGAATTTATTAGCTATTTATTAAAAATTATTAAAATACATCATTACTATTAAATATGACATAATTACTGCCATATCATAGGGAAAATTATAAAAAATACTTATTACACAAACATTCATGCAAACTGAATATAAAAGGGATCGGAGGGGGCTATAAGATCATAGGTTATCGCAAGGCTGAGTCGACTGTGTATTAGCTGTTTCACTTTTCGAGTAAGTGAAAGCGAAACCAAACTGAGGTGTCTGATGCCCGTTGAAAACCACGGGATTGATCGTGCAGAGGTAAACCACGTGAGAGGCGGGTCGATGCGTGGATATTGATTTAGAGATGAGCCGGTCTCCGTGGGGTCCATAGATGACCACTGTCAGCTGATAGTCTGGCCGGATGACCGGAGAGGCGACGAGGGAGAGTTCAATCTCGCCCGGACACAGCCAGGTCAAATTAGCCGTGAATTGGGCCACGCCTTCGTGGGGCAGCAGGAGTAAGGGGCTGCCAATGGACAGGATTGTACTGGAGAGAAGGGCCGTCCATTCGGGGACAGTCAAGCGCCACGACCATTGACTGTTTTCAGCGACAACTTCCGAAAACCAGAAAAAAGGAAAAACTCATTAGATGCTGACAAGAATGATAGGAGGGCATGGAGGGGTATCCAAGGATGCTTATATGATATAACATCTTACCAACTGCATTGTGCAGATTGGGCGTAGCATTAATTTCTGGAATCTGATAATTTTCTAAAATTTAGAAAAATAAATTAATTAAATCAAACAAAAACCGCGTCATTGCCCTTTCCTTTCTACAGACAGACAGACCCCTTTATAGAGACGCGAGAATGTTTCAAATGCCTTCCTGCTGGCTTTAAATTCTGAGAAAATACTGTAGACACTAAAAAACTACCCTCTGTCAAAAGGAGGAACTATATGAAAAATAAATAAGTAAAGTAAAGTACTGATATAGTAATAGCCAAAAGCCTGCCCTAAATAGAAAATATACTTATTTTTCATATAGTTCCGTCTTTTGTTCCCCTTTGGGTACTGCTGTAACTATAATAGAAAACAGCATAATAAGTTGTTAAGTTAGTGAATGAAGCAATCTCTAAGCCTACCTCAACTTATGCAATACTGTCATTATCTGGGAAGCTTTAACAGAAAACTAAAATATATAATTATTATACAATTTTGTTCTTACGAGCCGAGGTGAAGAGTTGCTTGAAGTGGTTCAGATTTAGTGGATAGGCACTGGTGGCGCTCATATTCGTATAATCGTACTGGCAGTACTTCTGAAGAAAACCAATCCATTCAAAATAAAAAATATAGTTGCGTTCTTCGTAATGATTATTAGTGGCTAATGATCAGCAGACTATAAACAATATTATTGAGCGCCCAGGTAGGTAAAAAATCATTTTGGGCAATAAATAGTAAAGAGGGAGTGATGTTTTATACTACCACCTCACAAATCATTAAACAAAAGTATATTATGTATTTTGACTAGATATTCAGAAAGCGCAAGAAAAGTTAGACAAAGCCACGAAATTTCAGTTGTTTTAACTCTGCATATTATTATTTTAATTGTAAATTGCATTAGGTCGAATCGACTCAGATTGGCATCCAAGAATTAGCAGACTCCAACTCCACTGGTTCTCCCACCTCATCCAACCATCTTCTCAAGAGGGCCATCCAAGACCCGCCTCCCAGCATGCCCTGTGGCACTATGTATGGTATACTGCGCGGGGATGAAAACATGACTAACTTCCTCTGTGGAATGAGGTGCTACTCGCCCAACTCGGGAGCAGTCACTGCAGGAGGCTCTATATGACCCATCGCGGTGTTTATTCCCCATCCAGGGGTGGGGGGTTACAGGAGATCCGTAGCTTTGACATATGAACTCCACCACCTCAGTGGCTTTGTTCCTGAGGTCAGTGATGTTCCCAATTTTGAGGGACCTTCTTAGACGACGGATTCTGATGTCCTTACAGTCTGCAAAAACATGCGTTATAGTTTCCTCGTTGGTGTCGCACCATCTGCATCTAGTATGTATATCGACTGTCTGTCCGGATCTTATTTCTGAGGCTTCTAATCCAGAAGCATTGTCTAGCTCTGAGTTGAGTCAGCAGGCAATAGTACTTCCTTGACCAGTGTTCTGTTACCTTATTTTCTATTCTTTTGTCCGCTAATTGAATAAGGATTTCCCAAAAATGTTTTCTTGCGCTTCTCTATCTTGTTTCAGGAGGCCCAGATAGTGCCTGGATAGCTGACTGAATTAGTGCAGACTATTAGATTTTTAATAAAGTATTTTGATTCATTAAGTCCAAGATCCCAATGGCTTGAAGTCTAACATTGAGAACGCCCAGTTCCGCTCAAAAAGGACGTGACCATTATTCCAGCCGGTACAGTTACCTTTAGGATTGACCCTAGTTGCGGCATAACAGAAAAAATAGTGCATGGCATGCAGACCTGCCGGGCAACGAGAAGGCAGACAGACTAGCAGCGCTGGGAGAAAGAATGAACCAAGGGAGAGGCGGTTAGGTACGACGCTACCAACCCCAGACAAGGAGAGTGGAAGGACTCGGATTGGGCTCCGCTGAGTGGTACATAGAGGTCAGCGAGGGAGGAAAAAGGTTATCCAGGGACTGACCTACACAGAAAGAAGAGCCAGCTGAGATACATAAAGTGAAACAAACTGGAAAGCTTACTTACATAGGCTAAATGAGAGGGAAGGAGGAAGAAGAGGAAGAGATGTCCTGAGTGAAGCAAAACATCTGCTACAGGAGTGCGGACACCTGGAGGTAGTGCACTGGAGAAGACTGGCGTAGTGACCCAACCCCAAAGTGCCGGATTGCTTCAAAGATGGCAAAAATGAGTTTTTGGAGATAGCATCTAGAAGATGGTACCTAGAAGATCCCTGCTGTGGTTTTCCGCAGCCGATAGAAGTATAGAGACGACAGCGACCGTCTAGCACAGGCTTCAACGGTACCCTGCTTCGCCTCGAACGAGGACCAGTATTTTCGGTGGGGTGCTAATCTTGGATCAGACGGGGCGTGCCGCCAAAACAAAACAGGTCAAACAACGGTCTTCAAGTAAAGAAGAATAGCAAAAATACTGAACACTGTATGCTGCTAAAAGGATAAATTTTAGCTTTGTAATAAAGGAAGAAATATTAAATTACAGTAACTTACAATGACGGGAATAACTGCGAATCAGACGAGAGAAATGTAAAAGCGTGATTCGTTTCTTAGGCTCATTAAAATCAGAATTATCAGCATCAGCGCTTGAACCTGATTTGCATTAGTAAGTGAGCGACACTTCGGAATGAATTCGAATCACTTCACTTCATGTCGCTATTGCAACTGTTTGCACAATAATCCTTCGTCCGCAGAAACAAGTCAATGATTCGACGTCAGATTTTTTAAGATTTCTCAAAGTTCAGTTGGTCAGTGACACAGACTAAACTTTTTTCCTGAATATAACCAATATTTTAGCATTGCAGCGGTTTTCATAATAATGGACCTAAATGTTTTTGGAAAAAGCTATTGTTAACAGAATTGATGAATTTATTTTCAGACGGACACATACATGTATAATAGAAATCTATAATCTCAGTCAGAATACAACTAGCATAAATAATAGAGTGTTCAGTATTTGGATAGTTTAAAATACAGATTTTTTAAAAGTGAAAATTTAAGAACAGAGATCCAAGAACAATAGCAAAGATGTGTTTCCGACACCAGTAAACCGTACGCGGTGGGGCATTACTGTGTACGTCAAAGGCGAACACCACACAGGTAGTTTGGATCTGGTGTTGTCAGTGTGTAAGAAATTGTTGGCAGCATACAAGTGGCGGCACGGCCAGGTTTGGAGGGCGCTGCAAGTGATGCCGTACGGAACAGAGCAAGCGACCGCTTGCGTCCGTTGAATCTGGTATTCAGTTTGTGCGTGGTGGCGAGGAGAGGAAGAAGTGGGCGTTTGGTGGCAGAAAATACGTTTGGCTTGGAGACAGACCCCTTCTTGAGTTGAGCGATGACTGGGAGGTGCGAGTAGATCTGCGTGCGGAAGGCGCTGGATCAACGGTGCTGTGTGATGTTTGAGGACCACACTGCGGCAGGATTTGGTGCTAGTCGCGCGTCGGGTGTAGGCGATATGTTTGTTTGAGCTTACTGTTTCGTGGGAGACCAGACTGGATGAGGAGTCGTACGAAAGGAAGGCGACATCTGCCGAAGATGCGGAGAGGAGACGGGACACCTCGAACACCTACTCTGGAGATGCCCTCTCCTGACAACTGCGAGGGTGACGGTGTTTGGACCGACACCAGACCGAGAAACAGTCATGGAACGCAACGTGCTGAGGTTCATGCGCATGTCCAGACTAACGGACGCTGGATAGCAGCCGCTGAGCTGCTCAAAGTGGCGGAAATGGAAGAAGAAGAAGAAGAGGAAGGCTTTGCAGCATGAAGATCTGTGGATGCAATGCGAGGAAGCAGGGTGGAAGTGTTCGGTCATCCCGGTTGAAGGAGAGTGCAGAGGATTTGTCGGTTGGTCATGGAAATCGTTTTTGAAAGTTCTGATCGTGAAGCCCGAGGAAAAGAGTAAGGTTACAAGGTTGGCGAGCGAAGCTGCGGAACGAGGCTCAAAGTAGATTCATGGCTCACCAATGCAGGCGAATTGAGTGTCGAGATTCTTTTTCTCTCTTTCTAAGATCAACACCGAGCACAGGCGAAATGTTTGATTAGATATTGTCCTGTGGGGCCTCTCGAGATAGCTGCAATGATATAAAGGCCCGAAACAGCCTGAATCTCGAGTGTTTGATCCGCAGAAAACAATCATGTATTTTCAATAGTAATATACGAAACAGGCAACACAGTTAAATATTAATTGGGCCTCTCTGATCGAAAGTTCCACATTGTTGCGAACCACACACTTGATCCCATATGGGGTTGTCGTTCCCATACTAAAGCATCGCAGTTCAGAAGATACAAATTGAGTGTCGTCTGGTGAATCCCATAAATAGTACGGGCGTGACTCATCCATGCACTCAAACGTATATAGCTAACATTTGAGAAGCATAGGAGTATGAGTCAACCACCTTCTTTGAGGAGAATACCTACAATCCAAACTGAATCACAACCGACAACACGTCTCAACCGCTTGGCACGGTTAAGAGAAGGAAGACCAAGGAATGATAAGGAAAACTACTGAGAAACAGGGACAGAAGAACTCTTGATCAAGAAGACTCTACAGATAAAGACTGAGGAACCTCTATTAAACATTTCCTGAATAATAACGGCGCAACTTGTTTCCTAATGGTTTTCAATAACTTTCATTATTGGTCACAGTCTGATAAATGATGATATGCGACGAAGATTATACTTTTAGAACAGATATTGCCTTATTTGTTAGACCTGGCAATATTTATTATTTAATTTATACAATAACGTTTCTTGAAACAACATTACAGTTTTTAGCTGCTATGTTAATTATTAAGATAGGATACCTATTACTACTTACTATTTTGTCAGTAGAATTAATGAAACGTTATAAATATTTTGTAATTCAATTATATTTGAACTAAAATATGCATCTTCTCAGAGCTACTGTGATTTCTAACAGTGCTTCATGGATAAGTCCTGTTAAATGCTATCTTAACCAAACATGTTCTGTGTATAAGTGAGTATAGAAATGACCACGACTACTTCTATAGAATTACAGTATAAAAAAGTGGAATGTAATACGATCAGAGGACTTTATTAGCTGAATATATCCGCGCCCTACTAGTGGAAAACAATCATGCATCAAAGTGCTACTGGCTATCATCGATGAACATAACAGACATAAAAAATGACATAGAAACAAACAAACAAACAAAGCGCTTATTGGGGAACAATGTGAGACGGAAAGTTAACTATCTGCAGTGATAGTAGCCTACAATGATTTAGGTAAAGTAATGTGTGGGCTATTACAAACAGGGGCGCCAAAAGATTTTGAAAAGTGTGAGGGACAAGATAAGTGAATCCTTAAATTCCAAATTGACAAAAATTGGATTATTTCCTAATATTGATTCGACTCAGATTTTCCGAAAAATTGAAGGTTTTTGATGTTCAAATTGTGAAACGATTTGTGTGAAACTATAGTTCTTTCAACTAGTATAACTCATGCACTGCATAGTGACATTAAAGAATTAATCTTCGGCGTCACCGAGTGGTTAGTCAATTTTCCAAATGGTGCCAAATTTCCGACTGGTACTCACACTCTTACAAATGATTGGTGCAATTTTCCGATTAACTTGTTCCTGACAAATTAGTAACGAAGCACGGCACCTAGAGCTTCCCCCAGTCACTTCTGCCTCGTGGCAGTAGAGGAACAAACGGTGGAGCGTACACCTTGTTGTTGAGAGATTGCAGCAGCCGCCTCTGTCGCTACTGACGAAGTATATCTTCGGGAGCTTCGGCACCTCTGACGGTGGTTAAATTACGACCACTCTTCTGAGGCATATAATGCTGTAGAAAGTTTGCGTATCGCTTAGGTGAGGACTGGGCTGTTGCATGGTAATCACACAGTCTCATCTGGGTGATAATAAACGGTTTAGCATCTCTTCTTTCTGGGACACTATGTATGTCCAAGTTAGATGTGCAGTATCTGCAGGCGCTGCTTCTCAGTTTTCAGAGGAATCCGTGCCGGTGGACTTCCAGTATATCTGACCACTTCTCATTTTGCGGGATCTATGGTTTAGGTCGACACTGGTGCCTTGACGCACAAGCGATACCTGTGCTATCTCTCTGACATGTTGTGGATATGCGCTCTTGTGTGGTGGCAAGGCTGTAACAGATATCACCATGTCTTGGAATCAGCGAAACACTCGCAGTGCTGCGGGCTCACCAGCTCCTACCGCGGACGCCTGTGAATTGAATTTAAATACGATCAATGACGATGAAATCAGCATGTTCAACAAAGTCAAGCTGATTGAACTCGTCAAACACCTACGGCGTAACTCTGATTCTTCTCAACAACTGAACTTCGATAGATCAATTGCTGACCTTCGTAATGTCCTTGCTTCCGACCAAAATAAACTACAAGCCATCCTTAAAGAAAATTTCGAGGTGCTGAACAAAAGAATTTTCAATCTAACCGCAGACATTGCTACTCGCGTTGAATAATTTGTTAAGGACATTTATTTAGAGAACTCCAAAAACAATTGAAGGACCAAGCGGACGACCAACTCAACAGGGTTTCTTTACTTGAAACCAAGGTCGCCAACCTAGATAAAACTGTGCATGCTCAGAGGAAAAGGATCGAGAAAACAAAACATTGGAAGTTGTAATCCTCCAATTTAACCAACAAGCGTCAAGCCCTCTAAACGTGATCGGACAAGCGAACAATTTCCTTGAAACAAGGACAAGATTACGGCAGCTGAGATTCTCCATGTGAAAGATTTTAGATCACGAAAGACCCAGTTGTAGTAAAAGTAACAACCTTTTCGGCTAAAATGAAGCTAATTCGTTGTAAAGACCCTAGTTTCTACGTAAAAGACTCACTAACAAAGAGCCAACTGTTACTGAAAAAACAAGGAAATGTTCTCAGATAGAGAGACAAATAAAATAAATGTGGGATTACAGGGGAGAGGTCTTTTATAGTAAGACTGTTAACGTGGAGGAGAGGATCAGGGCTAATCCGGAAGACTTCAGAGAGCTGGAGACTGGCCCTGATCCGCCCATTTCTGATTCGCCTCCTCAGACATAGACGCCTCTGTAGAAGGCCTCTCCTCGGATACTGTGCATCTATATAATACTCACTGAACCTAGATAAGAATGACATTGATATCATTTACAATGCTATAAATGTTACAAGTAATATCCAAAATAATAATTTTTCAAAAATAAAATTAATAAACAGTATAAATAATACTACACTACTGAGGAATACAATAGTCTGCAATGAACTGTAGATGAGTTTTCTTTTAACATAAATATTCTAAAGAAATATAATGAAGAATTAAGTATACTAATTAGTTCTTTAAAAATAAAGCCTAATATTATTGTCCTATGTAAAATAAGGACAAACGTAGATGACATTTTAAACACACAATTCCTAGAATACTTGAAATATAATCATTGATATCCAGAACAGAATAAATGTTGTGGAGTGGCAGTTTAAATTAAAAAAATATCAACTGTCTACTAAGAGAAGACTTTAAAATAACCAGTGAAGATATCGAAAGCGTAGTAATTGAAATAAAAAAGTTAGCAGTATATACAGACATCCAATATGTAAAAATCAAAGATTGTTTTAATAATCTTTTTCGGACAGTGATATTATTATTGCTGGAGATACAAATATTGACTTTATAAAGTACAATGTTAATATACAATGCAGAAATTATTTTGATAAATTACTCAACAAAATATGTATCAATTAATAGCTTCTCCAACTAGAATAACTAGATCAACAAGCACAAACATTGATCATATCTACCTATAGGACCAAATAAAAAATAAAGCGAATGCAGGTATTTTAAAAAATCAGATTAGTTATCACCTATGCACATTCTTAAAAATTAATTTAAAATAACACTTAGCTTACACGCAGAGGCCAAAAATAAGAATCATAAATGAACACAATTGAAATACTTTTAAAACAAAATTGAAAAGTATAACACTGAAAATTATGAAAAACAACGAGTTAAACTTTAATCAGTTGTGGAAAGTTTCTGTGATGATATCAAATATGCTTATTTAAATTCTTCCTCCTATAAATTATTAAGGCAAAAACAATTTATGTTCAAAAATTGATTACATCTAGTATTAAAAAGTCGTCAATAAATAAAGAAATACTTTGTAAAAATGGCTAAAAATTGGACAATTGAAAGCGAAGAAAAAAATAAAAATGTATTCAACAAAACACTAAAAACTGCAAAAGATATGTATTATAAAATACTATTCAGTACTGATACAAATAACAAAACTCTGTGGAAATAAATAAAAATGATTCTTAGGAAGAAGAGTACAAATGATCCAATAGAAATGATAAACACTGGTGAAAAAATAATAAGTGATCCACATGACATTGCAAAATAACCATTTTGAATCAGTAGGAGAAAAATGGTCAAATCAATACATTGTAGTTAATACTAATAATAAAAGTTTCGAAAATTTTATGCTATTACGTGTAAATAACTCCATTACTTGTAAAACAAATAAGAGAGAAATACTAAAAATCAATGATAGCTTAAACAATAAAAGCTCTTCAGGCGATGTTTTCGTGTCACAAAACTTCTTAAACAGATAAAATGCGAACTTATACCAGTACGCTCAAATCTTATTAACTCTGTGTAAACAAACATACCCAGACAGTTTGAAAATTGCAAAATAATACCTACTATAAAAATGGTTCTCATGAAGACTGCAACAATTGCAGACCAATTGCTTTGCTCAGTACCTTTAATAGTTTTTTGGAAAAAACTACAAATTTCCATTACAAATCATATCGAAGTTAACAATTTCTTTTAGAAATCATTTTTGGTTTAAAATATTTCACAGTACTATATTGACGCAGTAATAAAATTGCAAGATTATATCATTAAACAACAAAGACTTAAAAAAATTATTGGGATTTTCATAGATCTAAAGAAAGCTTTCGATAGCATCGATAATAGCATACTGGTCGAAAAATTAAAATACTACGGTATATCAGGTCCATTTAATAAATTGATAGCAAGCTATTTGCTGAATAGAAAAGTATACACAGTCGTCAGTGACACGTTATCAGAAACTAAAGAAATAAAGTTTGGAGTGCCACAAGGTAGTGTCCTTGGCCCCATATTATTTTCTCTCTATATAAATGATATAAAAGTCTTAACAGGTCAAAATGAAAAAAGATGATACAAATCTGTTCTGTGTTACGGATAACTATACTTCTCGTTGAAAGATGAAGCTAATATAGCACTAAGTAAATGTTCAGAATGGTTAACAGGCAACAGACTATATCAATCAATACACATTATTTAAATTTTAGTTGTAATGAAAAAGAAGATATAAATTTAACTTAAAATGTACTAGCAGTAGCAAAACAAACAGAAACAGAATATCTAGGCCTGATTATAACTGAAAATATAAAATGGGAAAATCATATTAAAAACATTATTATGAAAACTAATAAACAAATACCAATATATTTTACATTAAGAAATTCATTGTCTCATGATAAAAGGTTGATACTTTATAAGACATTAACGTTTTCTAAAATTAATTATGGCATGATAAATGATAAATGATATATGGCTACAACAGATGCAGAAAGCTCAAAATAGATTGCTGAAAATAATTCTAAAAAAATAGACTTTATAATACAAATGCTCTATATAAACAAAGCAATTTATTAAAAGCATATGATCATGCAAAATGAAGACTAACATTAATCTGTCACAAAGCAATATATGCTAAAAATGAGTCAAGCTGTATAACCGACTACATACATGTAAGTCACAGAATACATAATAGAAACCTCAGAAGTAACGTTTACCTAGTAACAAATATTTTATTCTTCACAAAAAGAATAGAGTTATTGAAGAAGCTAGTGATAGATTGAACCAAACCGAAAAAGATTATTAAATCTGTTAAAATAAGAAAACTTTATAAAGCAAAATATGAAGAGTATTGTATTAACACGTACCAGTGTGAAACTGTGGCTCTGTTTTATTTCATGTTTGATCTACTGTTGTTGTTTTTTCATTCTGTTTCTGGGCAATAGAATAGGGCACATGCCCTAACCTGCCCTAGTCTTTTGTTTTATGAGATTTTCTGTGAGAGGCTTCTTTCTGCCCGAATTGGCCATTTCACACAATTTTTTGCCTCCTTGACCTCGACCTCGACCCCGACCCCTTTACCTCGACTCAGACGTCAGAGGTCGACCTCGCCCCCCGTATGTTACCCACAGGGCTGAGAGGGTCAACTATGCAAAGTTTCGGGTCGCTGGCACCAACGGTTCGCCCGCCTTCTACCCGAAACGGCAATTCACACCGTTTTAGTCTCCTTGACCTCTACCCTGACCCCTTGACCTTGACTCCGACCTCGGGGGTAGACCTAGCCCCCTATGTTACAGTACATACATACAGACAACTTGACAAATATATATAAGATGTGCCAGCTTAGATCTGCTCCGCAGCCTCTGGCTACCATTTGTTAAAAACAATAAAAGAATATTATTATACGAAGAGGCTACCAAATCGGACTGGACCTGGCCAGGTATTGTAGCGCAGATTTAAAAGTATCATTCGCAAAAAGACGTACTATAGGTAAAATTTCCTAGTGTACAGTATATACGTAAGTGTAAAGTACACATGTGAAAATACTGTCATATATCAATTAAAGAAGGACGACAAGTTCACTACGAGCTACATAACTACACAGATTGTCAACAAATCGTGCATGAACACATCAGGTAGTACATTGATACAATTAGCGAGGGATTCTACATCCGTCTTGGATGCATTTGTATAAACAAGTTTGTAATTGTCTTTCTGTGTAATAACTCGACCTGGTCTCTATGAACGTACATGTGTGTTACAAAGCCCCAAGTCTATCATCGGTATTACATCCTCGCATGTAGTTTGATAAATGGCAAAGAGCAGTGGCAGACGCACAGCGTTCACATTCGCATGAACTACAACAGTATAACAGGTAGAGTGCATGTAATGCGTATATAGAAGCATATATGCGTACGTTTGTTGCACTTGGAGAATGATGCCTGCAATGTGTTAGGCCTTGGATGATCCATTCGATCGCATGTCAAGTGCCACCACAGAAAGGGATTGTGAAGAAGAGTTCAAGACGTGTAACATGCAATATATAGGCAAATATATACATTTCTACTGCTTTTTAGAATTTAAATTGTAGACCTTTCCTATCACCAAGGCTTCTACCTGCACAAGGAAATAAGAACCAGGTCAACCAACAAAACTATATTATTCATCTGACATTATAGAAACAGTGTTCTACAGTTCTTCGCCGTGCACAAACATGCACTAATGAAAATCGGCAGTTCGGAAATTTTCTGACAAAAGTGACAGTCAATAACACTGTCCAAATCCAGCTTTTGCTCTTCCACCGTGCACAGATAGAAAGTGGATATTAGAAAGACGAAGAGTTAGTAATGGTCGTGCTTAAATGCGTCTTCACCAATTTCAGTTTGCTGAAAGTGCGCTCGGCTTTTGTAGATGTTATGGAAATAGTGCAGGCGATTCTGAACAATCTGTCCAGCTATTTCAAAAGTGGAGAGTGTACCATCATCTTCTTTGCGGCTCATTATACGACTGATTTGGCGCAGTTCCAGATTCAAGGCTTCAATATGTGCCTTGGAGTGCTTTGCGAATTCCTTCACGGTTTCAAAATTTAAAAAATTGTCGTTTCCAGTAGTAATGAATGCAGAAAGATTGGTGATATGTTCTTGACCGAATCTTCGGTCCAGCTCTCTCAAAAAGTCGCATCTAATGTTAAGCCGGACAGCAGTTTTCTACACAGTTTATTTGATGATCACCACGTTGTCCAATATTTTCAGTAACTACCATGCCATCAGCGGCCTATCTTTGTCAAGATTTTCCTTTTTCACTTTGACGATAATGCATCACAATTAAGTTCATACCTTTCAGCTGAAGCTTTATGAGTTTGTGCAGAACTTCTTACTCATTTCCTTATTTCTAATACTTTTCACTTCTTCCTCATAGTTGATTTCATAAGATGTATTAAACAATATTTACAAATTTTATTATTCAAACATAAACTTTTATTAAAAATTAGTTCACTCTCCTTATACAAAAAATATTATTCAAAATATACATCATTATAATCACCATGGCGCGAAACGGGAGCACTAGTGTCTTCGCCCTAGCTGGTGTGCCCTGGTCTGACGCCGCCACTGTATAGGCGCCTACATTTGAGCAGCAGTTCTAACGTTTTTATTTTGACAGGTGCCTATATTTTGCGTAGTATTAAAAATAAATAAATTCCAGACTAATAACAGTAAGCAATCTTGAGAGCATTACTGAATAGCCCTAAAAGGGATGGTACCTAACATTGGTATAATTTGGCGTAAAACATCCTATGAGGGGTGGGCACACGCCCCGCCCCCTCCCATTTCCCCTCCCTGCCTACCGGTGTGATCATGGATAGTGGTTCGACTGATACCAGCCTATCTGTGCATGTAGCATGCTGTTTTACATTACCATGCGAGAAGCTTTTATTTTCTTTCGGGCAACGACAGGTATACCGGTTAGTATATTTATTAAAAACAGTAATGAATTCAAATCTGTACATATAGTTTGAATGAGGGAAAAGATATATGCCAGGGGAAGAAGAAATAGAAGAAGTGAAGGGATAATTTCAGAAAAAATATTATATTTATACACTACTTTGTTTAGGTAGGCAACGAATGCTTTCGTTAAAACGTAATCATTGAAAGTGTTTATAAATAAAATTCTGCGAGAAAGTTTCTTTGAAGGACTGAGAATCGCCGCCTACTTATTATTCCAAATAGTCGATTCACAAAAACGCGCTTTGCCCGCTTTCCGCCTTCCCCAAAATAATCGCATTACTATTTTGAATCACTTTTGAGAAGCAAGTGTCCAGCTTTCAGATTTGAGTCAGAGTTATTAGGATTGGTCTTCTCCTCCTGCGTTGGCCTCGTCAAATAGCGCAGGCGAACGTACATGACCAGCCAGGCCGTTTCCAGGACAATTATTGACCAGCCAATAGCCAATGCATAGAGGTTGAATTCACCCACATAACTCTGACACACATTGTCCACCAGCGTGATGTAGGCGCGGTGGATCGGACGACACTTGGCCAGCTCGGATTCGAGGCGGGTGAGATGTTTGTTGAGCAGGGGGGGCAGACGGTCGTAAAGCAGACGTTGGTTGATGTGGTCAGTGTAAAGAGGGTCGAGAAAAGAGGTCATAATAGTCGTGTTCAGCAGAATGGCCCTGACACGGTTGATAGCTTGGGACAGTCGACTGACAAGCTGTTCCATGTTAGTATGGTTTCGTAAGACGTGGAAATGTTTACGGAATGAAGGAACATATTTCTCCAATTCTGGCAGATACTTTCCAATTATTTTGGAACGGCTGTTGGTATAATATTTCAAAAAGTTAAGACGAAATTTAAATTTACTATCGTTAGACACAAAATATTGAGGATCTTGATAGAACAGCGTGTCGTTCAACCGTTTCAGAAAGGCAAGAGGATTGTCAGAGAAAATTGGTTTTTCTAACTCTAAGATGCTCTCCGTGTAGTTGTACGAGTCCACAAACATCTTCACTATTGTGCCCAAAAGTTTCAGTTTCACATTGATGTCGGCCGGCAGAATTGCGCTGCTGTTTAATTCAGCAAATCTATTCTTGACCATTTGGCGTCCCATCTCCGCATACTGACGCACAGGCTCCAGTCGTACTAGGGCTGTCGTGTTGATTAAGTCGTGCATTTGAAGGGCCAGTAATAGTCCGACTTCTTCCCCGCTGCCGCACACGTCACTGAGGGCCCGCAACGGGTCAGTCGGAGGTGGAATCCGAAGGGCGTCCGAGCCAACATCACCAAGGTTTTTAGTCTGCCGGGCCATCAACTCTGGCCAGTGGTCTCTCGTCCAACGGTTGACCATCCGGTCCGTTACTTGGCGTCCCCTTGGGGTGCTCAAATATCGACACAGCTGGCTTTCAACGATGCTGCCCACCAAAAAGAAACTCACATCTCCCAGCGTAGCAATGAGCAGGAGGAGCCAAATGACGAATGTAATCGCCAGCAGAGTAGAGCAGATAATGCCTCGCTTCGTTGGAGGAACACTTCTGAAGCCGTCCTTCACATCCGATTGAGAGCAGTTGAGTAGAGCGGAGTTGAGCAAATAGAACGCCAACAAAAGCGCGAACAGAAGGGTTAACGGCACGATAAACAAACCCACTTGAGCTAACAAAAACCACATCGCAGCCCCGCTTAAATTGTCACTGCCTCGAAAATATTTCAGCCGACCGATTACGTGATTGGAGGCGGGTCGGACGATTTTCGCCTCCCAAACCTGATCAATTTTGCTCCTGACTTGTCCAAGCTGAAGCTTTGCGTTGACGGTGTCAACGACGCTTTGCGTCAGGTTGTCCACTTTGCCTTTGGCATGGGCCAACGTTTCGTTCAATTTAGATGAATTTACTTTTAACACTTTCAAACTGTGAAGAATAGTAATACTGTTGTCAGTGTTAATCCTTGAAAAATTGATGTTTGGCACGAAAGCCGTCTGCATTGATTGCTTAACGCTGAAGCATTTCTGTTGCCTCGCGCTGGAATTGAACCCACGACAGACTACGTTCAAATGATTGATAGAAGTGTTCAAATCCTCTTTCAGTATAGCTTTGAAAGCAGTCATTTTCGTTTTGGCCTTCTCAATATTTTTAATTTTTGACATACTATTAAATATTTGATCAAAATTGTTCACCAGAGCAAAACCCTGATTGAAGACCTGCGTCACCTCGAATTTTTCCAACAAATCCCCAACAAGGGCTTGGACACTGTTTGTTAACTCTCTCCGTAAATCGTCCAGTAGCTGCACCGTGGTGTAATCGATCAGCTGACGACCTTCAGTGAGGCCCCGAGTGACAAAGAGCTCTAGATCGCTGCTGATCGAGACGAGGGACGAGTTGATGGAAGTAGGCAGCGGCGAATTGAGTTGTCTATGCAGCACCGCACCAATCTCCATAGAGACGGAGATGCCTACACAGCCGAGAATGACGAAGAGGAGAACTCCCAACCAGGGGATCCAGCACAGACAGCGTTTCTCTTCTCCACATTTTGTTGACATCTTCCAACGCCGCCGACTTTGATAGTGGCAGCACCAGGTGACGGCTCCGATAGTGGTGAGAAGCAAAGACCACACGAGGCCTAATAGAAGGAGAACAGTGTGAGAGACTTTGGCTGAGAGCAGATGTGAGAGCCAATCGGTCCAAAAAGTGAGACTGGTCATTCCACTGAATCCTCGACCTTCCGTGAATTGGAGAAAATCGTCATTGTATTTTGGTTCGATTAAGTCAACTGCTACTCGAACCACGCCGATGAGACCCCCCTGTTGAGTCATGACTTGTGCTTGTTGTATGTTTGTGCGTTGTCGAATATCGTCGTAATAGCAGACGCACAGCGTTCACATCCGCATGAACTACAACAGTATAACAGGTAGAGTGCATGTAATGCGTATAGAAGAATATATGTGAAAAACAGTAAATATAACAGTAACATCTTCCAATGAAGAGCGGGTAAACGGCGAGAGTAGATCCTCCTTGAAGTTATAACCGCGCAGGTTACTACAGTTCTACGCAGTAAAAGCAGGCAACCAGCTACAGTCTATTGATCGACAAATTTAAAAAAACCTGGTTACTACAGTTCTACGCACTAAAATCAGGCAAACGGCTATAGTCTATTGATCGACAATTTTTTTTAAAAACCCAGCCAATGTCGAGAGGGTAACGTACTCTAGGAAAAGCCAATCTTTGACGCTACAGTAATAATATAGGAATGATACCTTTGTATGGCCGTTTCGGGCAGTAGGAAGCATCTCACAGAAAATATCATCAAACAAAAGTTGCAGGGCAACCCCGAAAATGGAGGAACAGGACTATTCTATTGCCCAGCAACGCGGGTACCCTCTGCTAGTATTTCATATTTAAGACTTAACAACACTTAATATGTGATAGTGTGTCACATGTTGAACCCAGTCATCACCTCGCTCGATAAGTACTTGGAATCATTTAAAAGATTATCATGCTATTATTATGACGCATTTTGACCAGACAAACAAACCAACAGAAACATCCACTAATATTAGGATAGATCAACACAATTGAGTAATGAATCAAAGTTGAAGAAAGAAATGAACACAGATCATTGTTAAAGTATAGGCCCAAAGAAATTAATGAAGATGTACCGCGTGTCTCATAAATATTGATTTTTTATAAATCGTATATTCCTAATGGGAGACGTTTTGATTTTGTCAGTATATGAATATATTTTATGTAGCATTTCTTACGAATCTCATCCTAAATTTTAACGATGAGCTTGCGCTCTACCACTATATTTGGCATCATACGAAAGCTAGGAACATGCACTATTTGACAGAATTCTCAAGAAACAACATTCTGACAAAATTTGAAAATCTCCCATTAGAAATATAAAATTAATATAAAAAAACCTTTTTATGGAACAAGTGCTACATCTACATTAATTTCTTCGGACCTATACTTTAACGATGATCTGGGTTCCTTTCTTTCCTGTCTTTGGTTTACTACTCGATTGTGTTGATCTCTAATAGTGAAAGTTTCTGTTGGTCTGTGTGTCTGGAAAAAAAGTATCATAGAATAACTTGATTATCTTTCAAATTATTCCAAATAGAGATGGGGCTATAGGTGATGACTGGGATCAGCATGTGACACTGTCACATCTTAAGTCTTATAAACTTTGGCCCTGTCAATGTCTGCTATAAGTTTGGTTCTTCTTTTTTACTTTTCTGTAAGTTTCTAAATAGGTAGCATAAATATTTTTGCTGCTGAATTTTCATGACAACTGTCTATGGGAGAAGCATTTTAACCTATACATGTATATTTCAGAAAAGAACAAAACTAAACTCCGATGGCTGCTTCAAACCGGCTCATCGTCTCATACATACATTGTACAATGCTCTCATTATGCAGATATACTTATTGCCTTGCACGTTCACTCAACAGCAATGCCGTTTGGCGGGCGGCAAAGATCAAAGCCGCAGGCAGAGAGATGTCTGCCTAGATGCGGTCTAGCTCCTGTATGAATATACGGATGGATCTAAACAGATCTGGAACTATACGTGCATTGGGTATTGGCGTAATATAGGGTTTGTGTAGTTATTAGTGCGCATATATGACCCAGCAATATCGGCTCTCCGCTGCTAGACAGACGCCCAGGGTGATATAAACCTGATTGTATTTCGACAGTAAGTTCGACGAGTCCCAGTATTATTACCGGGGAAAGTTCCTTTTAAAGGCTCGTTAATGTCGGCGGCAGTAAAACCGTAGCTATACTGAGCATTAGGATGTGTTTTGCTTGCCCGCTACTCCTAACTTGGTCATATCCGTCCTATACGGACTATTAATTTCACTGTTCCTCATTTTCTGCAGCCATTCGACGCTCGGCTTTTTTGTTATGTTTGTAGATCTTCGCGCACATGCGCTGGCAGAGATCACCTTATAGTTACTCGCCGTGGGACATTAATGGCTGCGCCCATGGCGCTAGAAAAATAGGCCTTTTATACCCTTTACATTGAATGTGAGCCTCGGAAGAAAATCTTTGTGTTTTCGTTGTATGCTCTTTTTAAAATGACCACTATTTATTCGTAATTACCCGCGTAATACAAAGTAATCGGAAAATCCGTAAAATTAAGAGCCTCCTATTCAAAATCAATGACCAATTAAAACATTCCACAACTTCCATCTTATATAGGTATTGTTTTCCTCTTTCAGTGGATATAAAACTGCGTGAATATGTTGAACAACCACTGAACGCGCGCAAATTTAAAAATCTACCAAAACAATTGTAAGAAAAATGTCATGTGTGATGCAAAACTATTGAAACTAAATCATTTCTCAATAACATTATTGAATGATATATAAAGTCCGCAACTGCTATCGTTTAGACAATTCTCTCCTCATTCTTTAACTATAACTAGTAGGATTACCGGTATAGTGTGTGGCTATAGCGAGCTCGGTTTGTTAAAGGAATTGACAAATCGATCATAAGAAAGTCTGACCCCGAAAATTGACAGAGAAAAACGTGCATAAA
>JAUYWV010088033.1:0-15375 GCA_032274565.1 Nematoplana nigrocapitula | reverse complement strand
AAACGTGTTCCAGCGCGACAGGGCGGGGGGTGAGTCATCACGAAACGTGTTCCAGCGCGACAGGGGGGGTAAGTCATCACGAAACGTGTTCCAGCGCAACAGGGGGGCGAAGGAGGTTTGCCAATGTATACTACTCACAGCATTTCAAAAGTTAATATTAATTAATATGGATCCATAGCAACATTTCAAAACTTTTGTCTTCGAAACTGGTTATAAGTATGATGAATAACATAAAATTTCCCTATGAAAATGCATTTATATATATATATATATATGGAATTTCTTACCGCACATGCTACATCAATAGTGTCCCGATTGGCGTCAACTTTCAGTCTCAACATTTCCATCACAATGATGTGCGGTTTCACTCCGTTAGCCTCCAAACGAGCGGCCATTTCCAGAGCTATCGGCTTCGTCTCCTCATCGGTGACATTCACCGTAACACATCTTTTCCCATCTGTTGGCTGGGGACACGTGGTGCCCCAATAACAGTAGGTGGCCCCATTGTAAAGGCACCCATATCTCGGTCGATCATTTATAGGAACAGACGGAGTCTGTAGTCCACCATGGGGAACGCTGATGATGATATTGGAGTCTCCTGGTTTGTACCAAGTCATATTCAGATAGCCCAACTTGATCGCCTGACTCTGCCGACTTTCTCGCCAAATTGACGAGAAAATAACAATCAGGAAAATAATTGGGTAGTGGGAGGAGATCAGCGACATGTGGCGCATTTGCTATTCCAATTACACCCAGCGTTTGTTCCAACTGTAAAACAAGGGCAGAGAATACACACAGTTTGCAGTCTTGCAAATGACAAATATTACATCTCGATCTAATGCAACTACTTCGTTCCAAGAAGGACGAGCTTTCATTACTTTTATTACCTGAGGTTGCAATCTCCAGCTAATATTACCTTCTTAGTTAATGGTAATCAGTGTGTCATTGTGCCATTATACCACCGTATTGCTTTCTATATAAACTTGAAAAGGATCGATTTTAAGGGTAACTAATTGCGATAAAGTATTGCTCGATTCTCCTGACTATATGACATTGTAATTTCTGGTAATTAAACACATATAACTGCTCTCACGCAGCCCGTAATCTCTGTCTTGAGAACCTTGTTGTAGAACCAACACGTGGCTCTTCAATTTTGGACTAATTTTTAATTAGCTCCAACTTTTCTCAATGTTATAATGTCCGCGTTTCTGCACCCATATGTAATTCTGACCATAACAGTGTTTACGCTACTCCCTTGTTAGAGACCTCTCCCAATGTAGATGTTACTAAGACTGTTTAGGACACGCGTTCATCCCATATCCACCACCTGAATAATGTATTACATTCCATTAAATGGTTCCAATTTTATAATGCTGATATAGACATTGACGAGAAATGTGAGATTTTCCATGATACATTATCTATGGCTGTTCGTGAATGTATTCCTCAATCTTTCGTGCAGATTATACACCCTCCGATAAACCTTGGATTACTCCATACCGGTACGTAAAGTTGTTGATCCAAAAGCGATGGAACGCATACCATGTAAGAGACTTCACTGGAAGTATAAAGCGAAAGTAAAATTTAGTTGGTCAAAGTAAATGGACCCAAAGAAAGGCATATGGAAGATCGCGAACACTTTGGTTGGTACGAAATCACACGACCCAATTCTTTCGTTGTGCAGCACATACAGTTCTGTTTTTGAAGCTACTCATGCTATCAACGAATCCTTCGGTTTCGTTTTCACTTCACCCAATCCTGACGTTGCCATCGTCCAACCAACAACATCAAACGACGAACCATGGTCATTGCATATACTGTACTGGTTAGCTCTGTGGAAAATAGACTTCTACGAACAAATGCCTCGAACGCTGAAGGTAGTGATAACATTCCTTCTGTTGTTTACAAGCACTGTGCACAAGAACTGGCAGGCCCTTTGGCCCACATTTTCAATACGCCAACCAGGTGGAAATTTTCTCACATTACTCCAGCTCCAAAGTGTCCGAGACCAAAACTCCAGAATCTTCGTCCCATTTCATTGCCCCCTCTTCCGTCGAAAATGCTCGTGAGCTACATACTGCACTCCAACCTGTACGGAAGATTTCTACAAGCTTTTGGGTCATCCCAGTTCGGCTCTCGCCAGTGATCATCTACTTCATGTGCTCTGATAAAACTCCTTCATCACATTATGTCTATGCTTAATGCCCCTAACGTCTCAGGAGTCCAAATCCTAGTCTACGACTATTCCAAAGCATTTGACGTTCTCGACCATCAAATCATCATAAACAGTTTGGTCACACACGGATTTCCTTCGGGCTTCGTCGAGTGGTCCCGTGACTATCTCCGCGGTCGTTGTCAAGTAACGTGTATGGGCAACACATCCAGTTGTGTTATACCTGTCCCCTCCGGCGTCCCTCAATCGTCTGTCTTGGCTCAAGCATCTTATTGTTTGGTCTCAGGAAGTCTTGCGCCGCTTTCCAATGATACATGTGTTGTTAAGTATGTTGACGATACCACCTTCTCAATTCCTCTTTTCCACAAAAGCGACAACGAACTTGTGTCTCAAAAACATTCTCACATGTTGGAGTGGTCATCCTCCCATAGTCTCACCATCAACCTTTCGAAGTGTAAATCATATTTTATTAGAAAGTCAAACAACGTCACCCCGATCCTTCTCGACGGCGTCAATCCAACTGACCTTTTAAAATTCCTCGGTGTCGTCATCAATGACAATTTGAAGTGGGACTCTCACTTCGACCAGATCGTCACTTCGGCTTCCCGAAGAATGTACGCTCTCGCATTCTTAAACCTCCAGCGACTTAAAGAGAATTTACTGTGCTACGATCCGCAGTTTGTTCGAGTATGCATCTCCTGTTTTTGGTGACCTGCCTGTATCACTTTCAAAGAGACTGGACCTGTTCCAAAACCGTGTACACCGGGTCGTCTGTTCCTCCACGCCTGGTACCCGTTGTCTCTAGCAGAATCTTCATACTCGAGTTTTATATTGTTTGTCTAATCGCTCGTTCCTGCAGACTTGCCATTTAACGTAGTAAGATTAAAAGATAATATATGGGTATATACTACATACATACAGTATATAGTTGAACGATAGTCTTTGTACAGAGTTAATGAACAGAAACACGAAGCAGAAATTTATAAAGCAGTTACTCGTCAGAGTCACGTAGATGTTCGAAGTAGTTGCCGCCATGATCAATACATCTTCTCCAGTGATCTGTGCATTGTATTGATGCCATCCGCGTAGAAATTTGGCTCCTTGGAGGCAAACCAAAGAAGGACTTTCTGTTGAACGTATTCCGCAGATGTAAACACATTTCCTCGCAGTGTGGACTTCAGGGGTGATAACAAAAGGAAGTCTGATGTTTCCTGATTATACAGTATTAGTTCAACTTTCATCTGCCAGATAGGCATAGAAACCGAACTACAGTATTACCAATTTTTGATGTGCTAAAACTTATCGCCCAATCCTATAGTATATTAAATGTATGTTAAAAGTTATTATACTATGAACAAAATGACTCCCTTCAACCAATGATCACTCCTTCCCTCGGTCATAAAATTTAAGTTATAAAGAGATTTGATGTGCCCTCCTACTCAAAAGTCTTCATTTGCACTTTTAGACACAATGCCTAATTTTTCATGAATATGGATATAGGAAGAAAACATCAGATCGTTAGCGGAGGAGAAAATTAATTTCCTAGAGGGAGGCAGGGGAATACATGCTTTTAATCAATTTAACAGGATTTATTACTATCACCAAAAAATTAATTCCCTCTTTTTGGTTTTCGCTGATATTTAAGTTTTCAAATGTTTATCACTGAAATGACTGAAGAAAGAATTTAGTTTACTATTTTTTGTAATACATAATGAGAGAAATTATAATGAAATATTGTATCAACGGAATTTGGACCAACAAAGTTCGATTCTCCTGTTAAAGAAGACGCCATGATAATAAATTAATAATAATTCCATTATGGCGTAAAAAACTGTGATTAATTATTGGCCGCTCGGTTGCAACAGCGGTATCTGATATAGAAGTCATTGTATTTGACAGCCTCTATACGCATACTGTAAAAATGTTCGACTTAAACAAACAAATTAAATAAAGTAGACTTGTTGTCATTAGCAACAGACTAAAGAGTCTCTATGTAAAAGAAGCCGTTGTGCAACAACAGTCGGATATAGTCAAAGACAGGGACCGCGGCACAATTTTGGCATTGGGGGGCCCAATAAAGTAAAGTCATAGACATTGCGCAAATATTGGCTACACACTTAACTTTGTCATTTACTCTTTTTTCAAAAGTACAGAAATTGAAAAAAGAACAAATGAAATGAGAATGCACGAATCTAGTAAGTAGTCTTCTGTGCATATATAGCTTGTTTCCACAAAGAAAAAAATCAAGTGACACAATAAATAGAAGTAGATTTTCTCAAACTCCTGCTTTTGAATTACAGAATTTCTGCATTTCTCTCTATAGGCTAAGTGCAGCATTAATTTGCAAAGTGACCAAACATGGCTAAGCGACGATCAGATTTTAACAAAATCTTTAGCTATATCCACAAGTTGCAGTTTGTCAGTTCGATCCTTGTTGGATTGTAGTATGGACAGACTATTAAAGCGAGATTGGGTCATTTCTCATTTGAGACCGCAGCCACATCCTTGCTGGAAAGGACGATCTCTCACTGCTGCCAGTTGTTGATGGGTTCAAATAAATAAGTTGACAAATTCTGATGACCTCCGAAATTGAGCTTCTTTCATGAAGAGAAACTACAATGAGCAACTTTCGAATATCTTCAAAAATGGACCATTGATGATGCGGATGAATGTCCCGCAACAATAGTTTTGAATACAGAATAGTTGAGTCGTGAGGAGAAATGTGTACACATCTTGGGAATAGTTTTCTACCACAAACAGTTCTTCAGAGTCAAAGCTTTCCCCGTACAGCTTCTTAAAAAACAGTGCTTCGAGTTTAAAATTGGTTTGAAAACTCTCTTGGTGAAATCTAGTCGTGATGGTCGTAAAGCCTCGAAATAAAATTGATGGTAGTGGTCAGTTAGGGTATCATGAAAAGATAGTTCACCATGGCCATTTGCAAAGCGCTGAGGGGCACGGCGTTTCCTGTATATTGGTAGGAAAGGGGGCCCTATGGATGTATCTAACCTTTACTCAAAACTTATGACGGCAAAAAACGACCCCTCTTTGGAAAGAATTACGGAAAAGCACCTCTACCTGCCTTCTAAACTCGCGATATCTCAGCAAAAGGCACCAACTGGGGCCCACCTTGGGTGGCAGAGGGCCCTGCTTGGATAAGAGCCCAGCTTAGGCAGAAAAATGATCCTGCCTGGATAGGGACCCATATTGAGTGGGAAGGGCCCTTTCTCTGAAAGGCTAGAGCCCCTCCCCCCCCCCCGCGGTTCCGTGGTCCATGGAACAGAAGTTAGAAATTACGCTGATTAGATACACGCGTACCCGCATGCAAAACCAATTTAATTGAATTTTATTTCGTATTTCAACTTGAATTTTGAGTCTTAATTATTTTGGCACTAGTTAATAAAATAAATATAGACAGGCCCAGCGAGTGATATCTTAATAGGCAATCACTACAAAATTAGCACTAGCTGCAGAGTCAAAACGTTTTCTGGGGGCCACTATATTCACTGGCCAAGGGCGCAAACGTTAGAAATTTATTGGGGGGGAGCGACCCCTCTAGGCCCCTCTGTGCCTCGGTCCCTGAAAGAGGTTTGAATATATTGACTAGAGTAGACGCGTGCGCCAAAACATGAAGTTTCGGTTTGTGGGTGTTTGGTAGGCAAAAATCGAAGAAGGGGTAATTTTATTTTTTGTTTATTTTTTGCAAAATGTCAACTATAGCTGCTATAAACTGTACAGACAGACAAAATGAAACGAGAATGCGTTCCATCATTGTATTGGAAAATTAATCACTAACCTGTATTCCTACCAAAGAGCTTTTGATGCCTACCAAATTCTACTGCTAAACAGTAAATCCTCGCATCTGATTGACCGAAAGGGCATCAATCAAATTACACGGAAATCTTTTATCTTTAAAGGAACATGTCTACTCTAGTATACTCATTCCAACCTCTTTGGATATAGTACACTCTGTGGTTTCCAGGATTGAGTTTTTCTCACAAGATAGGCAATGGCTGATTCACCTTAATATAGACCTATTATGTGTATCATGAAAACAGCAGAGTTTCTATTGTCCGGGGAATGGCAAAGTCGCGAAATTTCCAACCAGGGTGACCGAAGCATAAGAACTCAGTTTACTGAACATCGTCGAGTACTGCTTACGAAAAAATGATCAATATAATTATGAAACATATTTGCTCTACTTAACCACTAGGCCACGAAATCGCTTGTTGAACTGGCTGGTTGTGCTGTATACCCACATATATTGGCTTACAGTTGTAAGCACGTGTGGATACCCTTGCAGCTTCAGGCTGTGAGTCTACTATCTCATGACTAATCTAATTAGTAGAAATTGAAATAGGTCTATTTATACTACTAAGTACTAAAGTCCTGAAAATTAGTTTTAGGCCACCCATATAACTTTTGTTTATGATGTTTATTCACCGGCAGAAGTGAAGACATTCCCAAAATTAAAACTTATCAATTGATGTGGCATATGCAGCATATAAGCTTCCATTTAAAACATTGAACATTTGAGCAATGAACTGCCTGAATTAGACGAGGAAGTGACTTGTCGGGATTTTCAATAACTGACGGGCGTTATCTTGTCTATTCCTCTCCTGCGAGACGCCATAGATTATTCAAAGTTTCAGTACGCCTTGTAGTAACTGCGTCTTTCAAATCGTTCCACAAAATTGCAATTATGCAAATTAACAGTTGACGTACCGCTTCATTTTTAAAATATTCCTTTGCGGACTTCGATGTGTGGCACGTCGCCTCGTTGTGATAAAAAATTGATGATTGTATAGAGCTCGGGGAGATTGATAATCAGAATGCGTTGATATTCTTGGGAATCAATAGTTTCTTTTGTTTTTATCAACATTTTGTGGCCGTCGACTCGAATGGCGCCACTAAAACGTAATGTAAGGAGAAAAAATTGACGTTACTGTGGTATATTTATCTGTGTATCTCCTTTCTATAGTCAACAAGGCACCACCGCCATAATGCACGACAAGGCCCGTCCACGTGTCGCCATACAGACCTTATTGGCCGGACATGAACCTATGCGACCGGTACATATTCCACAATAAGGAAGTGGATCGAGGAAACCGAAAATTCGCTGATCGAGACTCTGTCCTACAATACCTGGGAGATTATCTCAGGCAATTCAGTCCCCAGAAATTGGGGGAGAGTACTTACGCGACTTCGCCAAGATGTCAAGAAGATCATTGACTGGAATGGGGAATATCTATTTTGAACTGTATTTTTCATGTGTATAATTATTGTGTATATTGCAATAGTAGTACAATGTTGCGTAATTCCATTATATTTTGAAACACTATTTTTTTTGATGAAATGTGAAATGAACATTTTTTGAAGAACCCTATATATTACCATTGATTAGTAGGTTACTTTTAGACATTTTTAATGTCGTTTTTGCTCGGATATTATGTTCTATGAAATGGAAGCCTGTATATTGACATATCTATCGATAAGTTTAAATTTTGGAATGTCTTCACTCTGTCAGTAAGTACATCAGGGAAAGTTTACGTGGGCGGCCTACGACTTATTTTCACGACTGCATTCTATAAACTGTATGCATACATAGATGTGTTATTTACATATGTGTCTATATTTTATTTCTATGCTCCTCTGTTAATCAGTATAGCTACTTTTCCTGTGAGTAGATACCTACATCACAACTAAACCAGTTGTTGAATATTGCTTTTAATTGCGATTAATTTATCATCGAAAATTGGCGTCTTATAGAGGCAACCATAGATATCAGACCACAGCATATACTCTCGTATATCAGAAGATAAGAGAAGCCTACCATACTGATCGGATCGGATCGCCTTTTCACTGCATCTAAAATCATTTGAATCTGTTTGGTTTTCATTTCAATAACTATCTTGCTAAAAATAGTTCATTCTATCATGCGAATTGAATTTGTCTATGTATTTTAGCCATAATAAATAAAGTCGTTGACTATTTCAGAAATTTGAATTTTGCAAGCTTTCAAATCAGCTACAGGGTTTAAAATATTAGTTTATCGCGCTTGAAAATTAGTTAATCCCGGATGAATATGGAACGAGCAAGTGTCGCCAGTGATGCAGAAATTAAAGAACTAATAAACGGCAAATATTACAAAGGAACTAAAAATCAAACAAAGTATGCCTATGGTCTATTTAGAGAATTTAACGAAAAAGCCGAAAGGGATTTATCATTTCAACGGACACATGCAAATATATCTACTTTTGACGAAACATTATGCCAATTTTACCCATCACTAAGAAATTTTAAAAGGGAAACGATGTATGGGATACGATACGACTTAAGACAATACGTTACGGAAAATGTTGACTAACGTTTGGACATTGTCAGCGGTCATAGTTTCGTTAAAAGTTCTGAGACTTTTAAAAATGTTATCAAGAAAGAGAAAATGGAAGAACGGGGTTACGTGGAACATTATCATCCAATACAAAACGCGGACATAAGAAAAGTCATACAATCGCTGGTTGGTACAACACCAACAAAACTGCAATACCTCGTTTGGTTCTACCTGCAGCTGCATTTTTGTCGGCGTGGTATAGAAAATTTAGTTCAGATGAATATTAACGATTTTAAACAAAAAACAGATGAAAATGGATGTCGATATGTCATTAAAAGTGCAGATGAAATGCAAAAAAACCACCGCGAAAACGAAACAGAACATAGAAGCGGAGGTCGGATTTACGAAACTGGTGGTAACAAATGCCCGGTGTTATTGTTTGAAAAGTACGTTAAGAAACTTAATCTTCGTTCTAATTGTCTGTGGCAACGGCCAAAACAATTTTTTCTTGACGAAGATGTTACCTAATATGATTCCAGATGCCTTGGAAAAACACGATCTATCAGTTTATAAGTAAATTGGTAAACTTGTCTAAAAAATTCACGAACCATTCGGTACGAACTACTTCATGCACGCTAGTTGGCGAACATTTTACTGAAAACGAAATACAAGCGGTTTCAGGACATAAATCGCATTCAACTCTCGGAATTTACAAATGTGTAACGGAAAAACGTCGAATGGAAATGAGTGACTATATCAGAGAAAATATATAAGGTGTTCGAGTTCTGCTATACAAAATGAACATCTCGACTCATGGCCAGAACTCACGTTGGATGAAATAGAGAGTTGCTTTGCCAACCTGAATGACACTAACACCAACTTCAACCACTGTCGTGATTCAACATGCTGACAAAGTAAAAATTTGTAATTACTATTACAAGTAATTTGAACTTACCCATACCAGTATTGTTTTTTCTGCATCAGTTTTTGTTATCATTATTGTTTCTTTATATTAGAGTTTAATAAAATACAAAATGACTGACGTACGGGAAATTGTGGTAGCAGCATGATAGAATACTGTTTTACGATGACGATAATAGTGGCCATCGTAAAACAGTATATATATATATATATATAAATGATTCATCCGAAACGTTTAAAATCAGTAGGACATGTATACCTTTGTTTTTGTAAAGGATTGCTACTATATTAAACAACCTACTTCTGTATTTTTAAGTTTCAGCGCCGAGACGCCGATAACAATAGACTTCATATTTATACGGTATTTTAATGGTGTACATTAAAACGCAATATAATTTTCTGCTACAGTATGTTTTAAACATAAATCATTACAAGTAATGATCAGGTCAGTCAAACTTAATAAACAGTACAGATATTACGCTCTACAGATGACGATGTAATACTTTATATTATTAAAGACTATCTGTACATAATGCTCGCCAATTTTAATGACACATTTCATTCTATAAAAAATGAATAAATTACACGCAATTAGTCCCAAAGGAAAGATATATGTAAAATTTAAGTAACTGCAATATATAGCCACTGTGCTATCTCTTATCTGTGTGAAAGAAGGTTATAACTATAGTATACTGATAGATAAATGAGACGCCTATCAACATTAATTTGTCAATTTAAGTAATTCCGTCCCACCTGAGTTTACTTTTGTTTCAGTTCTTGAATACATGTTATAACTCAGTGTGACATTGAATAAAATAATATATTTAATTATTTAATTTCCTCTCTGGAAGAGCTGATATTTTCTTTAACGGAAACAGTACAATAATTAGTAAAACTACAGATTATTAGATCATTTTAGTTCTCTAATTCTTGCTTTTATAATGTGGTCGGCTATTGAAGTAAATAAAACATTTGTTAAATTTCAGATCGGCATCTGCAGTCAGAATTGAATTTACACTTTACGTGGGAACTCAGATTTCCAGACGGTGGCCAATTTGCGTTTTTATGTCCAAGATTTTGCTTTCCTTTACTTTTTGTCTGTGGCGGAATTGTCCATCCATGATCCTAGCTATTGGCAATCATCAGCTTGGGTGAGCTCTTGGGCTCTTTATTCAAGGCAATCAAGATTAGAGTTGGTGAACACACACTCATCCACGCAGCCCCCCCCCCTATTTCATCTTATAGGCATACCTCCGTACCGAGAGTCCATCCCTAAAAATCAGCTGCCGCTTTTCCTGAGAGTTTTACAACTGTATAATTTAAGCAAACTAGAATTAATTAGCAAATATTATATAAGTAAAAAAATCATTTTTTTTATTTCGCCGTATCTTTCCAATGGTTGACTACGGTCTAGAACTGAAATGGTGAGACAACAGAATATAATGAGAGAAAGTTAATACAGTTCAGAAGAGATTACACAGAACTACAAGCAGCAACGTGAGAAGAAATAATCGCCGCAATACAGGAATAAATGAAAAACAGATAAAATAAAATAAACATAGTAATAAAATAAATTAAAAACCCAGCATAAATTAGTGTCACCACGGCAAACACAAAGAAACCGTAGTCTCCTTCTGTAGGCAAATGTTCGGCTTCAATCGTTTGATGAGTAGAGCCTCCAAAACACTGAGAAGCGAATAGTTGCGGGCACGACTGAGAATGGCGAAGGACTCGTTAACAACTAGGAGCCGTTGTGGACATTTGATGAGATGACGCGCGACAGATGAAGACGGACGACGTTGGATAAGACGACTGGGTGCTAGCTGGCAGCGAGATCGCCACAGAGATAACAGGCGTATTCAGTGAAAGGATCAAGGGACATGGCGGTTGAAACTCGGTCAGAAGATCTATGCACACAACCCCTCCCCGCCTGCCTGTGTACCTTGATTCTTAACGAGGGATTGTATGTTTGTGTGAAACCAAATTCCTCCCTCGCCAATGTTACGTAAGAATAGGCCCGGGAGCTGTTTCTTCCGCGGTCATCGCAGATTAGCTGGTTAGATAAGCTGCGGAAGGCGCTAAGAGTGGAACTATTTTTGAATTTTTTAAATGTATGTGTGGCAGACATTTTCAGTCCCCAAGTGCACGCTAGCAGCTGTCGAATGTTGTAAAATCTGTGCGGTTGCTCCCTGCCATTCCCCAGTACGCTGTATAGGGTGCATCCAAGAGTCGCCCCCTCCCCTGGTGTGTAGCCAATATTCCCGCTTATACTGTATAGAGAGCTGCAGTTCAGCCTAGGGCTAATAAGATCGCTTAGACTTTCCCGTACCACCCTTTGAAGTCAAGGGAATGCGGAGTGCACTCGTCACCCGGCCTATATAAAGAAAGTGCAACCCGAGATTAGACACAACATACCATAACCCAACCACCACACACTTCAGATATGTTCCCTAAGACCTTTTGTTATAGAGCAAGACCCCATACCGATTGTGACGTTAAACACTGTGTAATTTCTTCTTTTGATATAAATTGACGATACAATAAATACCCATTACCCCCTGAGTTTGTCGTCTTCCCCTCACGAGACGAGAGCGCGAGAGAGTGACCGAACGTGCGCTACCGAGGCATTAAAACTGGGCCGCCTTAGCGAGAAAACGGCGGGTTCGAATCGGCTCTTAGCCGGGCAAAGCGTTTACTGAATAGTCGAATCTCAATCTGATATCTTTTTCTATAGCTTGTATTCGAGTATTCTTTTAATATTATGAATAAAACCTATGTTTGTGTTATGGACACTGTTTTCCTCTTTTCATGTGTTTGTGTGTATGTCTTGCTCCTTTGTTTACTTATAAATGAATCAGTATAAATTATATCATAATACTGCTCCGTACACGTATAATAAGACTAGCCATTGCGGAGGGGACCGAGAGGTCAAGTAAATTCGACACTTCGTGCTGCGAGTGAGGACACGGGAACAACGACAGCCGTGGGAGATAGAGGTGAGAGGCCAGTCATCTTTTTTCTTCTTATTTCATGAATAGAATTTAGTAACCAAATATTCCGGTAGTCACTAGGGGAAAGGCGGCCGCGCCGATGGAGCTAGGGGATATGTGAGAAGTACTGACCGATGTAATTAGAATTTTAGAACACCAGGCGAGGAGAGAGGAAACCGCCGGCCGCCAGAGCAGCAAAATATAAACTTTACGCTTCAGAAATATTCGGTGAGAGAACCATTTGACCGTTGGCTGGCTGTCATCCGGAATTATGTTGTAGCGACTGGAATTCCCGAAGACAGGCATCTGGCGCTGCTAAAACTCCACCTGCCGGAAGAGGTAAACGGTTTTATATTAATACGGGAACTAGGGCGAGCTCCGTTGGAAGATCTGATAGAAGCGCTAGAACAGCATTATACGGCGAGGAAGTTTCTGCGAGGATTGCGTTCACACAAATCACTCAAAAGACAGGGAGAATCTTTCGAAGACTTCGCAAAAGGCTCATCCGCGCTATACCGGCGGCCTGCCCGGGTTTGTCGCCGGAACAACAGGATGACGAAGCCCTTCTTCAATTTAAATTCGGAATAGTTAACCCCGGAATAAAACAGATAGTTCTGTCGGAAACGCAAGGAAATTTATCGGAAGCAGTAGCGCGCGCCCATCAGATAAGTCTAGCTCGAGATCTCAATAGGACGTAGACGTCGTATACAAATATTGTCGAGGAGGGGTCGAGCTTCGACCCGTTTTGGAAAGAAGTTCGGCAGGAAATAAGGGAGGTGAGGAACGCGATACACCGCCAGTCTTGGGCGAGACCGAGCCAGAACAGCCGGAGATATACGGATCAAATACTTTTCAACCGCGACAGTGTGTGTGGGGGGGAGACAGAACATGCCCTATGCACCGGGCCCCCCCCCCAGAATTTCTATGGGAGTTGGGGATACCCGTTACCACCTTTTCGGCGTCGCTCGCCACCTCCACCCCAGTACCGTCCGGCCCCAAGAAATATTCGACAGTCCGGGCCACGAGCCGCTTTAAACTAGAATCGGGGGATTTGAGCGCCTTCACGAAATATAAATATAAATATAAAACGAATTTCTCTAGAGTGAGTAATGAGTGCGAAAATCAACTCGCTCCCTCCTTCTAAGGAAACACAGGTAGATCAGGCGATACAAGTGGTCAGCGAAATAGAAAACATGCCACCGATCGAATTAGCTCGCCCCCCCCTCAGAAGGGACCAGGGGACTTAGACCAGCAAACTCCAGATATACTGTATGACACTTTTTCTTAATGATAGCTGTGTAGCAGCAGTATGGTTAGAAAATATGTAGCAAACTGCCTGTTTGGTTCTGGTTCGCCGTCAGCCTGTTAGACCGCCAATTTTGGGTGAATTTGAGCCCGGGAGATAAGGAGTTGGTAGAAGCAGGCACGAAGCTGGGTTTGGCAGACGGAAACTCACTTACAACAGAACGCCGTACCAGGGAGGTTTTAGTTGAATTCGATGAATTGGCATTTTTACAGGAATTTTTAATAGTACCGAACTTAGCTAAGGAGGTCATTTTGGGACGATGGTTTTGTATTTCAGCCAAACTGGACGAGCTTGATTTTATCTACACCCACCTCGGCTGGCCAGGTACCGGCAGGAGGGAGAGTTAAGTGTGCCAGATGTCAGATTTCATACACCGATAGAGGAGAGAAAAACTCACAGGAACCGAGACGAGAGGAGGAAGGTCCCGAGAATTGGCTCACCGAGTTAAGAAATGAGGACACGGCTCTGACAGAACAGCAGAAGGACAGCTTGAGGGAGGGAGTTGGTCCTAACTTACAGTGATGTGTTCGCAAAACACGGCTCCGACATAGGGCATACAGAAGTCGTAACACAAGATAGCAACCACCACAACACACCATAACCCAACCACCACACACCACACCACCCACTTCAGATATGTTCCCTATAGAATAGACCTTTTGTTATAGAGCAAGACCTCATACCAATTGTGACGTGAAACACTGTGTAATTTCTTCTTTTGATATAAATGGACGATACAATAAATACCCATTGCCCCCTGAGTTTGTCTTCTTCCCCTCCCTAGGCGAGAGCGCGAGAGAGGGAACGAACGTGCAATACCGAGGCATGAAACCGGGCCGGCTTATAGCGAGAAAGCGGCGGGTTCCAATCGGCTCTTAGCCGGGAAACCCCGAGTCGTATAAATCTCCGCCATTGCTGAGGGGACTGAGAGGCCAACTAAATTCGACACTGTCTGTAAAACTGTGGCGAGAGTCTGTGAAGTGATTATTTGTATATACTGTATATGGGCAATTCTAAGAAAAAGCAGACACGATGAACAAAATTTAAAAGTTGTTTTAAATCATCAAATTGTGCATATTTAGAAGGTTAATGAAGTTTACTTTCGATTTCTGTGTACGGTAAGATCGAAACGTTTATATTTAATTATTTTTACAAATTTTAATATAATGTTTACATATTGAATGTATTTTTTTAAAAAGCAACATTTATTTATTTTGTTCTTATTACGTAGAATATACTTTCAATAAGAGTTTATTTCTTTTTTGTTTTGCTAGGACACTTGTCTGAAATATTCATTATTAGAAAATCATATAAGTATAGGAATTTTCAAAATATAAACAAATCAAAACAGTATACATTTTGGATGTCACGGGGTCACGAAATTATGTAAAAGTTAATATAATTATTTTTAAAACATGCCATAACTTATAAAACTGCCTAATATAAAGATGTTCCTATATACATAAACAAAAGCGTTTTGAATGGAAAATTTATTTATTTAAATAAAGAAAACTATATCAAATTATGTCACGTCGGTCACAATAATTAGAACAGACTATAGAGGTAGTAGGTGGGACTAGAGAGAAGAGTTTTTTTAAAAACTGTAATCGATTTTTAAGGTTTAAAAATTTATTTTTTGAAAACACCATTTGAGAAA
>JAUYWV010088022.1:0-15378 GCA_032274565.1 Nematoplana nigrocapitula | reverse complement strand
ACAAGGTTTCATTCCTGCTGCTTTGAATCTTGATGATATGGTATTTTGAAGTTTTCCTATTCAAAATTATATACACAAAACGTTTTAACAACTGCATGTTAATGTTTCATCAGCATCTTATTCTGCTGCATAGATTGTTGTTTTGTGTTAAATAAATCTACAATGATTATTCTCAATTTGAAAGAAGATCAAAAGTCAGTGACAGTTTCTTTGACATACTATTCCAACAGATCGATGGGAGGGCGAGGGATGCGACAGACACTCGCATTCTCATACTACTGCTGGTTAGCTGAGACCCACACGTGTTTTCTCTCTCTCTCCTTTCACTCAAATCTTTTATCCCCCTCTCTCTCCTTGCACTCTCTCTTTTATCTCTTTCTCCCTCTCCTCTCTCTAGAGAGAAAGTGGTGGTGTGTTGGGCAAAAGGATACTGTGATTTGATAACGGAGATGCCAGCCTTGATGGCGAGCGAGAAGGCGGTGGGCAAGTTGAAGGAGTAGAAGGTGAGATTGACCGCGCGGAACTGGCCCACGATCCAGTCCTCCGACAACTCGTTCGCTCTCTGGAACAAAGAGGACAGTGTGATGAGGTTTCTCCTGATTTCGACGAGTCGCTAGGGCCCTCACCCCCGTGTCGACCGTTACAAGGAGTTACCTGGATATATAATGCAAATAATACGCACACAAACAAACCGTATCCCATTATTTCAGCATTGTTGATATTTTGTTTTAATAACATTCACATTGGCATTTCCGTTAAGCTGTAAAATAGAGGTTTTTCTGGCAGACGAGTAAGGTCTCAATCGGGCTTAAGAGAAAGCTTAGTCTTAATCCACCAACGCTTGTGACCACACTCTTCGAATATTTTATATAAATTTGTTAGCTGAGACATTAAAATTATGAATAAAGGCTTCTCTCGCTTGAAATGCTCAAATAATCAATTACTTCCTGTGTCAGAAACTTTCAAAAACTTGTTTAACAATACCTTTTGTGGAAAAAATCATTTTCCTGTTTTTCACAAATAATTATTTGCTTTGAAAATAATTAAATGGTATATAAAACATGAAAGACGTTGAAGCTTATGAAACCTGGGTTGTTTTATTAACATATTTAAAAAATAATAATTTAGATGGTTTTTAATCAAATTAATTATTTCATAATAAATTAACTTGGATAATAATGTATAGGTCAATTGATATATTTTTTAATTCATTCCTTAGAAAATTACACATATTTAAGAATACATTTTCTGAAAAATGATAATGCAGCATTCAAGGTTTCATAAGCTTCAAAAAGTCTTTCATTTTTCTAGTGGTCTCTTTATATACCATTTAATGATTTTTAAAGCAAATCAATTTTTTGCAAACAGGAAAATGAATTTTGCCTCTATAATTTTTCTTTTTCTTCTTCTTTGGGCGTTCGGGCGGCCGATTCACCACCCCCACCTCCACGAGGAAATCCCACACGTTGTCCGGGTTGGCCGCTATGTCGTCGAGGTCTTCCAGGTTGAATCGCGCTCTGATCGATTGGGTATTGGGACATGCGAGGAGCAGGTGGCGTACTGAGTCTTGTTCCCCACATCTTCCGCAGTTCGCCGTGAGATGTTCTTCGGGTTTGATCCTGTGCAGGTAGTCGTTGGTGAGTGGACAGTGACCCACTCTGAGCTGCGCCAGGGTGCACTGCGCCTCACGTGGAAGAAATCCATTTGAGACCAACTTTTTCTTGGAAAAACTTCTGTGATGTTCAGTGTGGTGGTCATTGCGATAGGCCTCATCAAATTTCTTTCGACTGATTTGCTTGATTTTGGCTTTGGCAGTTGCGAAGTCGATCGCGGCTTCTTCTTGATTTTTCTTAATGCCTAGGTTAGCCAGTTGGTCAGCTATTTCGTTTTCCACAATATTGCAGTGACTGGGAATCCATTGTAGTGAAATTGAGGTTTTCTGGGCGAGGGTTTGAAGCAGGCTGCGGGTTTCCATGGTAGTTTTATCGCTCGGTCTCGAGGGCGCGCTCTGCAGTTTTTCGAGTGCCGATCTTGAATCTGTGTAGAATCTGGTGATATTCCTCAGTCTTTCTGCTGTCCGGTTGCTGAGGGTAGATGTAGCAATTTTGATGGCTGTCCTTCTTCTCTTCTACCTCTTCATCCCCATTTTTCATCTTTTCATTGACATCTCCACCACTTTATCTGTTCATTGCATCTTTATCTCCTTCTATCTATCCTCTTTTCATCTCTTCGTTGTCATCTTTATTTCCTTCTCTATATTTATCACTTCATCTCTTCACTGACATTTTGATATCATCTATATCTATCTTTTCATCTCTTCATTAACCTCGTTATCTCCTTCTCTATTTCCATCTTGTCATCTCTTTATTTACTGTATATCTATATCTACAGTATATTTATCTCTTCAATGACATCAATATATTCTAGTCTATATCCATCACTTCATCTCTACGTGGAATTTCCATCACTTCATCTCTTCATTAACAACTTTATCTCCTTCTCTATATTCATCTTTTCATCTCTTCATTGACATCTTAATCACTCTTTCTAAGAGAAAACATGTTTTTTCGGAAAAATCGCAAGTCGCATCAGCACTGATAATGCCCATCTCCTATAGAGTTGCTGTGCAGTCAGTAGTACGTACAGGGAGTTTGGCCACCGCTATTTGGGTCTTGGTAAAATGGCCATATGCATCAGGGAAGATCAGAGTGAAGACTCACCGACAGGCTCTGCAGTAGGCCTTGAGCAGGGACTTGCCCCATCGGACGGATCTCTCCAATGCGGACAGATGCAACCAGATCTGGCTGGTGGAGTGGGCATGTCGCAGAGAGGCCTGCCATCGCTCCCAGGTGCTCTTCCTCGTCTCTCCACTGGACACATCCCCGCTGCTCTCCTTGTCCCCCTGTGCTTCCTCCTCGGCTCCTCCCAGCTGATGACGTAGACGTGCCTTCGCCTTCAACTTGGCCTCCTTTTCCTGCGCGCTGTCCGTGCCTAGAGAGGAGCAAGACAGAGTTGACTGGACACTCGAGGCAGGATTTCAGAAGCCGACAAAAGACTAAATTCATCGTGGTAGTGCTCTGTGGTATTACAGAAAAGGGGCTAACTTGGGACGCGGTTCTAACTAGCATCAAATTTAGCTCGAGGTATACAGTATACCGGTGCTAATTACAACCCAGGCTATAGTTTGTTATATAAAACAAGGTGAATTCTTTAATATAGTGTACGATTTATAGTTCGCACATGAAAAACGACATCTATACACATATATATATAGGGTGTCCCAAGACAAACCACACAACAAGTAAAAAATCAGAAAATTAAATTAATGTAATTATGTATATTTTGTTTATGAACAATTATGTAATTACAACTTAGAAACAATTATATCGGTGTAATATTAGTTAATAATGATACAAAAGAAGTATTAAAGTTCATTTTCAATGTGGTTTCCAGCTTCTCTTTGACACATACGAACTCTTTTCTCTAAAGCTTCAAGGTAGACTCTTTGACACTTTCGTTGAGGAATATTCTCAAATGCTGCAGTAATTTCATTACGAAGAGTTTGTAGATTTTGAAGAGTTCTTTTCTAAACAATATATTTAATATAACCTCACAAGAAAAAATCACATGGAGTGATATCGGGTGATCGTGGAGGCCATTCCACATAAGTTCTACGTCTTCCAATCCATCCATCAGGAAATTCTTTGGTTAAATACTGGATTACAATTCGGGCATAATGAGCAGGTGCTCCATCTTGCATACATATTGTGTTGTTGATATCCCGTGGAACAATTTGTTGCCACATTTCTAAATAATTTTCTCCAATAACATGTCCATCAACAGAAATAAGGACCGACTATGTCAGAAGAAGATATTCCTGCCCAGACAGTAATAGCATATTGATTCATACCTTTTGATTTCATGCGATGTTCATTATCTTCAGCCCAGTAAATAGAATTGTGTCTATTGACAGTTCCAACAAGACGAAACCTTGCTTCATCAGTCCACGAAATGCTGTCTAATACCTGTGGTTCCCTTTCAATATGTACAATAAAATTCTCACAAAATTCTAGTTTTCTATCAGGATCGTCTTGAATGAGTTACTGGTGTAATGAATGTCTATCTGTAATATTTTAGTTCCAAACCTAACTTCAGAATACGGTGAACAGATGATTTTGATATGTCTAATACTGTAGATGAATTTCTCACAGAAAAGTTTCCAGTCATATCTCCCATTGCCCCTACAACAAGTGTAAAGTTCTCTTCAGAAAAAGCATCTTGTGGTCTTCCATGTTTATATTCATTAACTCTTCCAGAGTGTTCAAATCGTTTAATAAGATTAGGTACACGTTTTGTATATCTGGGAGGATCAAATCAAAACACCCACGACGACTACCTACGTAGGAGAGCCCTTGCGTGGAACACACTCAGAAAACTCTATGCTGTGCTAAAATCCGAGGCCCTGTCGGACTCATTGCGATCTCAACTGTTCACAGCAGTGATTGAAAGGATTTTACTCTACGACGAAAACACGTGAATGATGACAGAGTCGTTCGTGAGGGAATTGGATGATACGCATGCACATTTACTGAGAGCGGCTTATAGCATCTACTGGCCAATGCGCGTCAGGAACAAAGATTTGTATGAAAAAGCAAAGTTAACTCCACCCAGTCAAATTTTCCTACAACAGACTCCGGCTGGCAGAGCACCTCATAAGGTCGAAAGACTACTGGCCGCAACCAGTACAGCAGGTTCTCCTCTGGAAGCCAACAGAACCTTTTCGCCACGGCCAGGGAAGGACAATGACCTATAGTATCTAGATCGACTGCTTCTGTATGCGGGTACACCAGAAGGTCGGCATGCTGTACAGTTCTTGAGAGATCGGGTTTTAAGTCGTGAAATCTGACGACTTTGCACTTATTATTACGCATGTTTTTCACACTGCCTAATACAGGGCTCGCATTTCGCTGTAATATAAAACCGGAAACCAATAACATGGTTGCGTGCGCGCAACCTACAAAATCGACGTAGAAAATTTGTTTAGGTCTCACTTCCGAAACGAGAAATTTTAGCATCTAAGAGCGACCTATATATTTATTTGTTGGTATATAGTTTATTAATAGACTACAGTTTGATTACACAATGGGTATGAATGTTCAGTTCAGTCAGTGGCTCCAGTTGAGCCATAGGCATTCCTCTGGATCGCTGATCACTTCACATTCAATAGTACCCTACGAAATAAATCTTTACAATTTCAAGTCACATATTATCAGGGTGTCAGGGGGGGGGGTACATTTTTATTGCTTTTTTAAAATCTGGAGACCCAACCAAATTGCCTCAAAATTACCGGGAAAATGCGAGCCTTGCTAATATGCTTTGTTGTATATTAATAATATAATAATAATACTGTCTTTCTATTAATTAAACGTCCATATGTTCCATTAAATAGTCGCACTGAGTGTTTCAGAAGCATTACCAGTTTTGTAAAATTCCTTTACAACAAAAATGCTCTCTTGTAGTGTTAAACGACTAGGCATCTTTAAAAATATTAAACCATTAGTATTGTAAGAAGAGCTTGATTAAAATAAATTTTTAATTAAAATTTAAGTTTAAAATTTAAAATTAAAGTATGTATGGATATCCATATCTACGTTAAATCATAGAAAGAATTATAGTTAGAAATCATAGTTAGCTAAATCATAGATTCAATAAAATTGAATATTATATTTAAACAAGATTGTTTTTGGTTGGGGGGGGGGGGTTCGTTTTGGGACACCCGGTATAACAAGATTTTACATAACCACAATATATATACCTCACATACCGCGTATTTAAAATCGTAGTACATGTATGTATTGCATAATATTGAGTTTGAAAGCAATTGTGCAGGAAACCGTTTGATGATGCTTGTCTACTAATATAATATTGTAAGGCTCATCACTTCTGCTCTTCAAAATTTGCATGGCTTAGTGCAAAAGCGATCTATTTTACATTTTTATATTTTGGAGTATAGATCAGTAGTGCATTTACCACTATATAAAATTTTCAAAATCATCGAAGTCATTGAAATTTGAAAAAGCAGAAGTGAGGAGCACTACAATATTCTATTAACTGAGAAGCGTCATCAAATACTTTCCTGGTAACTAAAAAGATACAAAAGTCTGAAACAATAAAACAATAATTACAATAAAAAATTAATTGTTGCAGCACGAAATTTTTCGAAATTAATTATAGATATAAATTCTAAAATTCACGTATATACAATACAATTATTTTCCAGTATGCAACCAGACATTTAAGTATATTGAAGAATAAATTTACTAAAATGCCAAACTTCACGTACCAATATTCCATTATATATATATATGGGTGTTTCCCCAAACCCTAGTCACGATACCGAAACTGGGGGAGGACGTAAATGGCCTTCTCATTGGTCCACGTAATCAAGGACATTGGTCTAAATATGCGTGGCGCTCTCTGTTTGGCCAAATCTAGCTCTAGGTCAAGGTCACACGCAAAGTCCTTCGCATCCAGAACCTAGATCGTTGTCGGGCACAGACGCTGCGATGTTTATCGGCCTGTCTGGTTGGCGGGTGGAGGGGGGCTATGGCGCAGTGCGTAGCTACTACTTACTACTCATGTGCAATTAGTGATGATGAGAGTTGCGCAGGCAGATAGCAGGAATTACACCGATTCTCTGGGGAATGCGCGCTAGGAACTCACCCAGAGGGGCAACTATGAACCGGGTGTGAATGCCTTCGGCAACCTGGAGCAGTGCAAGAGCCAGTTCTTCGACACGAGAGGAAGACCTGCAAGACAAAAGACAGTTTTTTTCGATTTCATATCAAATATAATTACATCAACGGTATCAATAACATTAACAATTAATCTTTCTATGTTTAGTTGAGATCGACTCGACTCTCAATCATTGTTTGCCTGTTCTTGTTATTTGTTTCATAGTTACAGTAATATATCCTCTTTTCAAAAACAACATCTGACTTGTTAATTCGGGTGCGGGCGAACCGAACTTTTCGTCACCACCTCTTTTGTGCTCCTACACTGCGTTCAACTAAATGTTGTTTAGTGCATCCACCTCACAAATGAAAGAATAAACGACAGTCGACCTTAATGACAAAGGAGTCATTGATGGAGCCATAGGGGCTAACTTACGTTGTTGCAAATGCCACTCTCAGAGAATGCACTCCAGGCAATCGTTTCACGAGTTTGACAAGGTTCAATGAAGGGAGACCAAGAAAAGGTAGAAAATGTGAGAATCAGAGACCAAGGTAGGGGAAGAACGAAAAGAACCATTAGTGGAGACAAACCTAGAAGTAATAGAGAGAATGAAAGTTTTGGGATACTCATTATTTACAAATAAATTTATCAATGTCTTAACCTCTTCAATGAAAAGCAACCAAGAAGAAACCATTAAGGTTCTATTTAAAAAATAATAAATTAAGCACATCTCTCAATGTTCCTTTAACTAATAACGGTGCTGCATTTTTTCTAATAGTGTTCTCTTAACAGTTTTAAATTTTTTCAGGTTATTGTTTTCTTGTCGGATGACCTTGTAGTATGTACCCGCATTATTCAAAACTGTGGCTTGATAATAACTGTTGAACGGTCGAAACCGGTTGCCATTGCATGCTTGGTATAAGCTTGGTTCTCCTTTTATTTACCGTATTTGTTTCCCTAATGCCGATTCTTTACCTGTACGAATTGTGGACATTCTGAGAAAACGAGAGAACAAACCTGGAACCCACCATAGAGGCTGTGTAGGCTCTGGTGATGATATACTATTAGTACCCAATGACACAAAGGAAGCTTTTGTCAATTTTGTTCTGGGATGCAAAGGGTGTCATTTTGTGCAAGACGTTAACCCTGAAACGTGTCAATCAATGCTGAATTCTATTGTGGTGCTCTAGAAGAATTGAAGAGCACAATGCTGGAAGAACGGAGAAGAGTTAGGACAGATGGATTGACGAATGGTTCACGAATCGGCGCATCTTTATTTTCAAATGGGTTCAGTTCAACTGCCCAAAATTAAACTGATGTTTAGAGGGTCTTCTTGACTGCCCTATGGGATTGCCGCATTAATACCTCCATAGAAGGTATAATTGGGCGGTGACACCGGGTATTATAGTCTCGAAGATTAATTGGCATCTTTGAAAACCCATACCATCATATCCTCTGGTGCACAGGTATGGGTGCCCCCTACGAGACATTGCAGTCGCTGCCGTAGCCCTGGCGCTACAAGGCCCCCAGGGGCGGATTTCTTATATCCGCTACAAGTGCTGCAGTCCGCACAACTACAGTAGTAGTTTTCTAAGAATTATTTAGGGCTTAAATGAATCTACGTTTGTTATACGTATAATCATTGCTTGTTTTAAATCATCATGGACCTTGGCCTGAGTGTGTCCAAATTTAAATTTCTCCACTCCAACCCTATCAAGACATGGGAAAGAACTAATTCCAGCTGATGGTGAGCAGTTTCGTATATTTTTATTATTGCATTACAATAGATCTGATTTTTTCAATAGTTTAAGGGCAAGTCCAGCTCGTAGCTGTAAACAAAGTGGCCAAGACCACAGCTCCAATCAACATATTATTTTTCATGGTGATGGTCATGGTTTTTGTGCAAGGAGTGGTGCAACATGAGACATTTGAGGTAGTAGTAGTAGGCCAGCTCTCCAAGCCAGCCAATCTTGGCCCCCCACTGCTTGAGCAACGACATTTGAGGTCCAATGGCTCATCGTCGACGAAAGAATGACTCTGGCGATCAGAGAGAGCCGAGAGCACGTTCTGCACGACGGGTGGAGAAGATGAGATGGTGGAACACCTACTGTGCCTCTGCCATAAATGGAACAGCGCAAGAGCCCGGTTATGGGGACACACTGTCGACGTCTCAACGGCGCTCAACGAACGCAGCGGCATTTTTTTAGAAGAATGTGTCAGACGTAACCACATACGGACGGGACCTCCCAGATCCCGCCAACATGAAGAAGAAGAGCACCCTGACCAGAGGTCAAGAATATGAGGAGAGGGACCGAGATTGGTGAGACGACGAGGGGTGAGGGATAGGCAGTGAAGCATAGGGGGAATAAACGATGAAGGGAGGGACAAAGAGGAGAGTGTAAGTGGGAGCGAAAGTAATGTAAGTGGCGGGTGTAAGCTGGTAGTAGAAAAGTGGATTTTATATTATGTTTTTGTTTAGTTTTAAAAACTGTTTTCTTCATTTTAATTCTAGGTTTTCTCCTTTGCACCGGGACAACATATGATGGTGCAGACAGTGCCACAGGGAGCTGCTGTGCAAAACACACTAGAAGGTGTAACGGTCACTACATCCGCACAGCCAGCTGACAGCACAATCAACTAGATGTGCTAGTGTTTAGTTGCATCGATGGTAGTAGGGTATTCGTTACTTCTGTCACACCCCAAAAATATATTAAAAAGAACCGAGCGAATGGTTCTAGACCTTTGGTTAGAAGCCACCGCAAATCTCATGTTACACTTCATTTGGACGCAGACACGGTCGGATTAATTCGGTTCGTGTCGCTGTTGTGTGAACTGGGTGCTTCAGACGTCACGGTTAGTCTGCTACTATTAGATTTGCAAACCTTGTCCATACATAGAATATTGCATTTGAGTCTGCTCTCCACTTTCTGTGCGTGTTTGGATTAACTTTTTATGTTGTTTCTTTACTGGCCTTCCATTCCCTTGCGTATATACATAAATGTGTGTATTCCCATGAGTTTATTCTCGATGTCGTCCTATAATCTGTCAATGTAAAGAATTTTATGTGTTTAGTCGAGTTCATTTGTACTACCCTTTGACTTACTGCAATATCTATATTTGTGGTGCATTATTTTATGTAGCAGTATTTAAATTTTTCGCGTATTTCGCTTCTAATTTGATTTTTTTAAATTTTATTGACCTAATGACCGTACATATAAATATAAATATATATGCTTAGACTTTGTGCATATCTCCGTTTTCATTTTGTTACAAAAAATTGTTGTAAATGAACCAGTAGTAAGAGTTCTCTTAACCCAATATCGCCCAATCCTCCAAGCTTCCTCTGGTAATGGGTGAGTTAATTACAACCTATGATTACAACCACTTTCAAATTTTCGTAGTTTTCGGGCCTGTAGAACCCCTTTCTACGCACACAACTTGAAAGTTGAAGTTCAACTAAGGTTTAACAAAATAGCGTTTATTGATAATATATGGTATACTGCATTACAAAAAATGGAATTCTTGCTTTCTGTTCTTATTAGACATTCAATCTTATCGCCTCACTTCAAATTTAAACTATCAAATTAAACTCGCGGCGCCAATTAACTCTGTATATTCTTAACTCAGAGTCAATATAAAGAATTACGTGTATTATAAAACCAGTGATTTACTGCGTTAATCTCATCAGCTCTATAAGCCGCTTATTAACATCCAACACCGCTAACCACCGAATCTGATTAACAGTAGTTCAAATCAGCGCAGGTCACGAAACTGCCAAGCGGCCGCGATCAATACTACATGCGCTTGCATCGCCACAACAGTAGAACTTAGGGCTGACTTCACAATTGCACAGGCGGGGTCACCTATGCATCATACAGTATGTCTAGACACGTTCCGGCTTTGTTGACTAAAAATAAAATCGTGTCTACTGATAATAGCCAGCAAGAATTACAATTTTGCAGTGCAGTATATAATATGAAATGATACAAATACTTAGAAAATGCAGACAAATTATAAATAGCCCTGTGAACCACAAAGCTACATACACATTTACTGTATGTTCGAATATACAGAGTTGGTACTTATCCAAGCTTCATCCTAAAGATTCAAATGTTTCGATTAAAAATATTCAAATTCCACTAGTGATGATACTGAACATTCAAATTTCGATCCATCATTACAGCAAAATCTGTTTCGTCTATATATTACTGAAATAAAAAAGAAAAAATACCAACGGATTTCTAAAGAAGAAAGGATGTCAACGAAAATTTTCGGCGATATAATTTGAAACTAGAGCTAATTTACTGTTATATTAAATTAAAACATCTGAAAATCTACAGGGGAGAAACGTTCACGCAAAGATATTTAAAAAATAGGAAGCACCACAATTTAAAGGTCTAAAGTTTTTAATGGCGAATGGCCTGAACAGCTAGCTCTAAATCAGAACTACTGCAACACTCCTGCTTGGTAAAACAGCCGTCGGATTTCTCACGGCACTCCACACAAAGTGAGTCTGCATAGCACTTAATTCTTCCACTGCGATGTTCAGCCATTCTTTGGCCCAGGTGCCGTTTGGTACGACCAATGTAGGTCGTGCCATAATCTCTCTGACAGGTGAATTTGTACACCACGTTAGCCTTGCCCATCTTCGGGGTTGGCTCTTTGTTGTTGAAATAGGACCCCACCTTTATGGTTATGTAAGTAAGTATATAAACAGCGCTGAAAATAAAATAAAAGTATATAATTATGCCTACAAATTTGCATATGAATGAAATTAGCACACGGTTGACTACAAAATCTGTTTTGGTTGACGAAAAAACAAGCAATGAAAAAAAAACGGCCTGCAAAGGGAGTAGTAATTTGTTAGATATATGATATTCGCAATATCTCTCAGATCGATGTACTAAAATACTGTGAAGATGGGCATGCAGTTGCATGCAAACTTCCTGAATATCAAGAATTTCTCATACAATGCTGTGAAAATATAAACTTTACGTTCAAGTTTTGTAACTTTCTGTTTTCTTTGTTGTTTGTTTAGTGAGAAATGCCGTATTTATTCTCAATAAATGGTTAATTTAATAAGGGGTCTTTTGTCCACTAGGCCTATTATAGTTATATATGCACACAATAAGAGCGATCTGGCGATATATATATATCGATCGTGACCCCGCACCTTCCGCGAGTTAGCCCCGGATACTATATTAGCACGCTTTATGCGATGCCACTTAGCACTAGAACTAAGAATTTAGTCTTAGCACGCGCATTTGGCCATAGCCCGGCTTCTGAAATACCGCCGTAAAAGTTTAAGAAATTAGTTTCAGATTATATTTGTGTTAATTATTAATTCCGAACAAAAAGTTCAAACTTACAATTTTAAAGTTCGATGGTTTTCATAATACTAATCATTAATACGATTTAGCTCATAAGTACGTCGTACGTTTGGAAATATTGCACTTTAATTCCATTAATGAAAACGTTATTGAATTGATTTGGTTTAAACCTAATTAATTAGCAAAAGCCTTAGATATACCGATTTTCAGTTTAACTTTATAAACATAAGTTTAGATTAAAAGCTGAAACTAAAACTAATTATGTTAAACTTTTCTATTCAAAACTTTTTATGCATACCACTATGGTTTCTGTAATTGTTTTATCACATAATTTTAGATCAAGCGCAATATTTCAATTTTATGGATTTTCGCATTGTTCTTATTGACATCTGATTAAGTTGAAAAGTGTGTATAATTTGCAATAATAATATTATGTTTTAAGATATCAGTCTTTTGGTAATCATGGAGCGTACAAATTTCTATTAAAGTTAGATCTACAAATGTAGGAAATAAAAATGCTTCCATATGATATATAATTATAGTTATACGCAGTGCTTAGCTTAATCTTATCCTTAATAATGCGCTGTAAGGAAATTTTATTTTTTTATTCTTACGACGCCATAACTTTAAACAAAATTATTATCCTTATGTCAGATATTAAAAGCAATTCCTAACTCAGAGCTGCTTATGGCGCCGTAACTTTAAATGAAATTATTATCCTTATCTCCTCCGCTCTTTACGCTGTACACGGAGCAGGTTATGTGGGTGGCGGACCTTGCTGGTCTTGGCGTTTGCGTGTGACAGCTGCATATCAAATCTTCGCTATGCTGATTACACTGCTCAACTGTCAGAGAATTATCGCGACGCAGAGGAAATCCTGCATCGGTTTAATATGGCTGGTAATTAAACGCAACATGAAACTTAATGCCAAGAAGACCAAAAAATTACGTGCCAACTGGCAGACCCTACAGAAATCTTTGCAGTGGATGGTACCAACATTGAATATGTATATAGGTTTAAATATTTGGGGTCGATCAAGAAGGGCGCGATGGAGACTATTCTAAAAATGTTCGTGTAAGGTTAGGTATGACGAAAGAAAAGTGTGTCAATTAATACCTATTTCGAAGAATACGGACATACACAATGCTATAAAGATAAAGCTAGTAAAAGCACTGGCATGGACAGTTGCATCGTATGGAGTCGAAGCCTGGATGCTCAAGAAAAAGTAATAACTAATGTACAGGCACTGCAGGAGTTAGCCAACAAGAAAACTGAAAAAGCTGAAAACAAAGGCATACTTTCACTCATTGCTGAGTCAAATGCTTTGCGGAAGAAGTCACAAGAAAACAGGCAGCTGTTGCTGTGAAGGAGATGGACAAACTCAACTGACAATGCCTTGTTTTAAATAAGTAAGTGATTTTATTTAATCTTTTGTTGATCACAGTTGATCCTTTAAAATTCTCCTAGTTGGCCTTTAAAAGTTTGTGAATTTTGGGATTCCTTTTTCCGTACGAACCCTGAGAAGTTACCCTGGTCAACTGGTCAAGAGTTTCAGATTGTACGATGCAAAGGCTTCAGAAATACGAAGATCAAAAACACTCTTACAACTTGTTATAAATTTATAGCTTTTTTATAGAGAATTAGATTCATGTCATTGGAATGTTTTTAACTATCACACATAATCTTCCTCAGTAAATTAAATGTTGAAAGTAATCTAATATTACAGCAATTAATAAATAAAAAAGAATTAGAATCATGTAATTGGAATGTTTTTGATTATTACACATAATCTTTCTCAGCAAATTAAAAATGGAAAGTAATCCAATATTCATACAGCAATTAATAAATGTGAAAATTAAAACACAAAATACAGACTCACTAGAAAATCTAAAAATACTTAATAAAATATTAAGAACATTGATTAGCCAACTAAGCATTTAATTTAGGTTAGTTTCTTTTCAAGTACAAGGCTTCAGAAATACGAAAATCAAAATCACTCTTACAACTTATTAACAAACTTTTTTCCTTAAGTATTTTTTGATTTTCTACTGAGTCTGTATTCTGTGTGTTTAAAATTCCACATATTTATTAATTGCTGCAATATTGGATTACTTTCAAGTTTTAATTTGCTGAGGAGATTATGTGTAATAATCAAACATTCCAATTACATAAATCTAATTCTTACTATATCAATCAACAGCAAATAATATGACGGAAAAATAGATGAGCCATTATGTTTGCTGTTATGTTTCTTTGAACATGATGGTAAGTAGTAAATTCGCTATAGTTATTCTATGTGACATTTTTACATTATGATTAAACATGAAGGTACGTAGCTATCATGAAGAATAACTATATAGTATAGTAAGGAGGTTTATTTGGACACTCATTTGTGAAAGCTCAGAAGCCATGCAACAGTGCTGGTATCACTTAAACTGAAGGAGGACTCTGTTCTCTGCATTGAGAAAAAGGAGTCATGGTGGCTATTGCATGTTATTGATTTTTTCTACCAGCCAATCTTCTTACGGCTTAGCTGTTGACTATAACTTGGTCTACTAGTTGCACATTTATTGTTTGGTATTTGACTTTTCACATGGTTAATTTCTGTCTTCCATTGTAATCTTGTTATTGCTTTTTATTCTTTACTTGTATATAAATTATGCGGTTTGGCGATGTTTGACTGCAAATGAATTACAAGAGCGCCATACCTGAACAGGACAAAACTATATCTATCCATGGTTTCCTCAAGGATGAGAGGATAAATAATAGTTTAGACAGGTTTGCCTGGGAAGATGACATATTCAACGTGGAAAAAGTAAAGAAAGACAATGAAACTGTGTTCACTGCATTTTACAGAAAACAATTTTTAAACTCAACCTGTGGATAGCAATAAGTTATAGAAAATGCTCTATAAAATTCTGAAAATATATATTACTGTCAATAATTGGTTGAAGCTATGATTATAAAGATGCATACATAAATATATTTACCGTATATACTCGTGTATAAGCCAACTTTTGCAACATATACCTGGGTATGTATAACTGATTGTTCTTTTAATTAGCATATATTAATTTAGTATATTTTTTAATAAAATTATTTGCACTATTTGTTATCTGAATTTTAGACACACTATTAGTTATCGCGAATCATATTGATATTTCTCTTCCTCTTTATTCACCATTTCTATCTAGATAGATAGCAGGCTAGATAGCTGTTCCCTAAAATTAGGTCGGAACAACAAGTATAGCTGCAGCTATCTAGCCTAACTACATACACATTCAATTATGCCCACATATAAGCGCCCCCCACC
>JAUYWV010088011.1:0-15380 GCA_032274565.1 Nematoplana nigrocapitula | reverse complement strand
TACGCTTAATATTACAATAAATACAGCGGGATAAAACACTTGTGTTTTATCCCGCTTATATAAAACACATTGAATTTTGAATATCGACGCGGGTCAAAACACAGGGTGTTTTACCCCGCTATGGAAAAAAAAGAATGATGGAACTCACTGAAGTCTGGAAAGACCGCAGTCTTCCCATTACTCTAAAAATCAAACTGGTTAAATCCTTAATCGGGCCACTTCTCTCATTGGGAAGCAAAGCTTGGACTCTCAAGAGAAAATATATGAAAAAGATATGGAGACACTTGCTTCGAGTTAGCTGGAGAGAGAAACGAAATAATAACAGCTTCCTCAAAGAACTGAAAATAAAGAAAGGGCTTCTGATACACATACAAAAAACGAAAGCTTGGCTATTTCGGACACATGTACTGTAGTAAATGTCAATGAATGTAAGCGATTGACCGGAAAAGATGGCGTGCTGTTAAATAAATAAATAAAGGGTTTTATTATAAATCTTCGGAAGAAGATCAACGATCTGATGTTACAAGTACATCACCATTCATGCATAATCCGGCATGGGATCAAACTGTTCAGGAATTCTTTGGGTTCTACACCTAACAAAAAAGGACGGCCTATGCCAGACACTAAAGAGGGTTGCCCGGTTTAATTTCACGAAAAAAGGTTTTACACAACTGTTCTCGGCGGGTATTTAGACTTCGTAAGAGAAGTGTGCCAGGAACGACACGCGTATTCCAGGATGGGTCTGACCAAGTGGCAGTAAACTCTTGACTATATCTTGGTCTCGGACACCTGATCTCTTTAGCATAATGATAGAGTAAATACGTTTGCTTGCTTTCCGTACGATTTCACTCACGTGGGTGTCCCATGTTAGGGCTGAGTTGACATGGACCTCTAGAAGCTTCGCAGATCATACCGACTGAATTTTCATTCCCCAATTTCCAGAATAAGTCACGTGTGCAACCCTTTTAAACGAAATTCGGAAAACTGTTTTAGCGTTTAGTTTCATATCATTTAACTTGGTCCAGAGGAGAATTGCTGCAGCTTTCTTTTGCATGCCGGACAATCCTGGTTGCTCCGCAATCTGTATATCAAGCAAAAGAGACTATCTACGAACAGTACATCGAAAAATAGAGCTCCGGGGTTAGAATGCAGCCTTGTCTGACGCCTCGCATTATATCGACAAATTCACTGGTCAATGGAATTATCGAGCTTTATAGCTGCCTGCTTTGTTACTCGAATACACTTTACACTATAGGAAAGAGATCTAACCAGAAACCACCCACCGTTTCCTACGCTCTTTCTCTGACATTTTCCTCTCGACAAGCCAGCTGACATTTACTACACGTGTAGCAGTCTCAGCAGCAGGAGGGGCAGGTGAAAATCTCGCATGGACATCTTCGGCCCGGGGGCCACCACCCGGCAATCCTCCTGTACCCCCAATGCCTGGTGCAGTACCTCCGGAGGATGGGGGGCCTGACGCCCCCGCCTATATCCGGTCAGTAGGCTGGGCAGGCGTGCGGTGAACGCGAAGAAGAAGGTGAAAATCTCTCCAGTCATCCACACCCAAAACCAAAACAACCTAACACACACATACACAAATACACGCTGTGTGTTCCCGCGGTGGAGATACAGATAAGAATGATAAGAAAGAACAATGTAAGAAAGATGAAGAATGCAGCATCCACCATCAGCACTACCACCTGAAGCCCTGGAATGCCTGGATAGTTTTTAACAGACGTGGTCCATTTGTCTTTCACTCCATACTATTATAGAAAATTAGCGCAGCCCAAGAAAATCTGACTTCAAACAAAGCTCACAGTTGTAGTTAGTTCAAAGGAATTATCAAATTTCATTCCGCCTGAAAGCAAAATATATGCATTCATATGTTGCACCCTTACTCTTTCATACCTGGAGATTGGAAAAAAGCAATTCAATCTTTCTGCTATAAATTGTTTGGTACTTTCTTCCGCTAACCTCACTGTGAGTCATCCACTAAAGAAGCCATGTTTATCAAAAATAAATGTTTCCTGCTCTCAAAAAACATTTTTTGCAAAATACGGCTGCTCATTTTCAAATTTTAGTTTGAGTTGTACCGCTACCGATGGGGCAGAATTCACTTTTTGGCGGACTTGTGGCCTCCGTATAAGGCGGAACATCTAAAACTTTTCATCAGTACGAAGATATTTTTATGGCAGTAATATTTTCAAGTCGTGGACTTAAGTCAGTTTTCTTCACTGCTTGAACGATGTTATATACGTACAAAAGTATTAACTTATTAAAATTTTAAATTTATCAAGACAACTGATTTAAAAAACCGTTTTTTCAATAAAATTATTTGAATGATATACTGTATTGTATAAATCCTCGGAATATGATAACATGGAGGGCTTCCCAAAATTAGTTGTCTCTCTCTCTCTCTGTGTGCGTGTGTATGCTTGCTATCTCCTCCTAGACTATTCATATGGGTGCCACAGGTTCCGTTCTAGGCCCTTTTGAGACAACCAAAACTACACGTCACTGTTCTACCTGTTCTTGATAGTGGATTGTAATTAATGTTGTGGAGATAAAGAACACATTACGTCACACTGAAATCACCACTGACCACACTGTCATATTGCATCTTCAATTATTGATTTATTGATCGACATTAAACACAAAATTTTTCCACCAACATTTGTAAATATAACAGGACTCGAACTGGGGACACTTCACCTGCGAGTCCAGCGTCTGAACTATTGTGCCAGAGTGGCAGATGTTTTGTGCAGTTTATTTCTGCTAAAATAAATTATCAGATAAACCACTTGCCTTTTCAACCATTTATGTCATCATACAATATCTCATTTTCAGACAGGCTGGAAATAACTGCTTTGGATTTGTATACCAGAATTTTCAGCCGTCAATTTACGCAGTTTTATTTGCGCATAGCTTGCCTGAAATGGCAGACAATTGCCATACAGTAGTTGAGTAGTTGCAAATGCATCGGTGTTGTACTTGGAATGTTCTGGAGGTCACTTATCCTCATTGGAACATATTACAAATAGCCAACAGGTACAGCCACCATTTACTACAACACGTACTTTGAATAAATCCAGTTATAAATTTCTGGTGTGGCAGTACGTTGCTTCTCACACAAAGACGACGTGAATTTGTGGAGAAGGAGAGCAGTACTGCGACAGGCAGAGGGAAACACCCTAGGGACTGGGAGTGGGGAATTTTAGACAATTTCTAATTAGCTTGATCTTAAATTGGCGTGTCAGCAAGCCTAAATGCGTAGGCCAGTCCAACCCCAGCAAAGAGATAGGGGAATTCTTGTACACCTACGACTAGGTGACACTTTGATCAACTATCACCGGCCAATAGCAATGAATCTCCTCGGCTTGGGCCTCGGGGCGCAATAACCCCGAAACTGGAATGCTGGTGGATATCTTGTCAAACAGGCCCTTTCCCAGCTTCTACTGCATATTGTTTCGATCTAGCGAATTAATAACAATTGAAACAGAACCATTAGATAACGATAGTACATTAAATTGCAAAACGAATTACCATCCCATAAATTTGTATTGGAATTCTGCTGTCTGCCAGTGTCAGTGCTGACTTAAAAGAAACAATAGCTAAAAAATCACCAGTCATTGGCAGCGCTGCCACACATCGTGAATGAGTGAAATAGTGCTTTACGCGATATTTTATCATAAAATATTAATCGAGAATATCAACAATTTCACAGACTAGCAAAGAAAAATGATTTATTTCATCACGATAATTCAAATTTTTAGTCACTACGTAGAATTGTCAATCGATCAATAATTCCAATAACTGTCTTGTCGTTACCATATATATATTATGAAATCCAAATTCTTTCATGAATCCCCCACGAAGTAAGAAACTCCTTGCGAGAAAGTCATCTGGCATATATATGAGAAATAGTGCGATCGTTATGTGAAATAAGCTGCAAACCACAATACGAATATGAATGACGGAACCACGTTTATAAATTGCGCTCTGAAGAAATCGAAGGATTTTCTCAAAGTATGATCATTACGGCCGAGTCGTGTGCGAATTCTAGAATCAAGCTCAAATATCATGGAAGTATTATTCAGCCTATGCTGGTCAAGGATAATATAAAAATTCTGGACCGTCAACATCTACTTACATGTATAAATACTGTAGGTCTTGGCTATGTGTGTTTGTTTGATCTTTATCTTCTTCTACATTTTTAACGCTATCTTCCCGACTAAGGCACCATTTGACGCAGAATTTCACTGGTCAAGTCATAGTCAAGGTTTCCCAGTGAACGGACCATCGTAGCTACCATGGCGGTGCGAAAATCTCTACTCCAATCACAGTCAATTTTAGATTTTTTAAGGCTATTTAGTTAAATCAATTTTCTCCGGCGATTTAAATCCGGCGAATAAGTCTAGAAATTTAGTCTGTATTGTTCTAATGAATTAATCGGACTAAATAGGGTACCTTTGGATTCTTTTGGACATTGGGGTGAACATAGGCCTCTTAGCAAAAATTAATTGGTCAGTAATATTATTTTAGGCACGCGAAGCTGCAATCGGTTTCTAGTGAACAACAACACCACGCGCTATTTACGTGTGTGTGTGTGTGTGTGTGTGTGTGTGTGTGTGTGTGTGTGTGTGTTTGTGCATATGCATATATACTGTATATATGGGGTGACACGGCACTTCAATTAACTGCACGTTAACCCTGAATAAACTTCGCACTATAATAGTCTGTGACCCAAGTATCCCCCCACCCTGCCCGAGTCTCCTTAAGCAAACCACCATTTTCTTTACGGCACTTCAATTAAACTGCACGGCACTGCACGTTAACACGTACCACGCTCTGATTGGCCGACGAATTCCCATGGTTGCTAAAGGAATTCCCAGTGACGCCATCAAATCTATTTTTAGGTGAGTTAGATCCAACACATCTCCTACTACTCACATCTTAAATATTGCAAATATTAAATGTCATGCGTGAATTATTTTAGCAAAATATTTCATTTTGTTTATACTCTTTTAATTACGTCTTTCAAATTATTAGGATAGTTCGTTCACTGATGATATCTGGTTTGTAATATATTATATTCTTGCCAGTCCTGGGGATGTATGCACGTGATGACTTCCTTGGTGGCATCAAGGAAAAAGATCAAGTACATCATATTACATCTCTAAAGAAATGATGCAAGCCAGCGTTTTATAGGAGACGAAACAAAGAAAAATGGAACAAATCAAGGAAAAGAAGAAGCGATTGGAAGAAGCGCAAACCGCAAATAAAAATACGTGATTTTGATAAAAGTCACATACTACCTAGGTAGTATTATAACAAAAAAGCCTATGGGGTTTGCATACTTTGGCTAAAACAGGCGTTATAGTTGCAAACTACTGTATACTTGAAATTAGAAAACCCTAATTCATACAGACCGGTCATACATGGTGAAGACCAGCAGCGTGGAATTATATGGCTGAACAAGAAGCTGGTTCTATGGGCTAAAACACACTTTAATTGAAAAAACGAGGCACCAGCATTGAACTACGTCACAAATACAACTAACTATTCAAAGAGAAAAGGGTCTCGAAAATAATGTCAACAGAAAAATCAGCGGTTGACGAACAAAGTGATCTGAATCGAAGTGAAATAAAAACGATTTGAACATGGCATACTAGTTTCAGCCTTTCACTACTTGGCAATGGTTATCTTGTTGATGATTTCTGCAAGCATTATAAACTTTTTAATAATATATAACTTTCTATGTAATTTCAACGCTCCTCGACCTGTGAAGCTACGCGCAGACTGTAAAGTTGAAATTTACCAACGTCTCCATAGCTTGTGAAGTTAACTGAAACATTTATACGAGTATATAGCCTTTCACTTAAAAAGTACTGTATTGCCCGTGGTAACTTATATGACATTCTGCAATGTTTACAAAAACAGTTAGATGTGTATTAGAATCTCTCAAGCTTAATGGCTCTGTGTTTGTCAACGATTGGCACAACCAAATGAAACAAGAAAATGTCGGAAGTGTGAGAATTTCACTCGACGAGTTGTTGCTTTACATCATTTCGCGCGCTAATTAGCGAACTAGTAAATCTTACTTTTCCAAATGTTGAGCACAAAAATGAAAACAACAAACTTTTCCCCTAGATAATCAAAGCCCGATCACAAAGGCAGGTGGATTCTATTTCTCTGTTTAGGGATCTCTTGCAGATTATACGGAGAAGAAGTTCATAAAAACTTCCGCAGAAAGTAGGGCGTTTTTTCCGACGACAAATGGAAATTGGAGAAGTGAAATTGCCCGACAATTTTGGGGGAACGACTCACAGTAAGAAACTGCATACGATAATTGGTGCATTTAATCATTTGTGTGAACCGATGCGGTGATACTGGGTATCGATTTCGACGCGCAGCAGTTATAGTGTATTGCTAATAGAGGCGGTTCACGATGACAACACGTTATATCATCAATCTATTAAGTAGTAGGGAAATGATTCTCTCTAGATCATCCGCTCTCCTCCAATTAAACGAAGCATTAGACAGCCATCGTTCTATAGGGTCTGTGAAAAAACGCGTTTTTAAAAAAATCACAATACAGTTGTTGCATGATTTAAATTCACTCATTTGATTTAGATTTAAAATTTAAAAAACATAAATCGCAGAGTACGATACAAATTGAAAATTAATTTTAAAATTTCATGGTTATTCAGAAGACAAGTGGACGACGTGTAAAAGAAAGAAAGGTTCTGGTCGCCCAGTAACTCTAACGATAGTCGAAGATATTCCGAGAGTTAACAATTTAACAATTTAATTCAAAATTATCTCACTCGTCAGTTTATTCTTTTTCGGGTGCAGCTAAATATTTCAGAAATATCTGTGCGTCGAAATATCAGGAAGAATTTAGAATATAGAAGGCGTCATTCAAAAGAAGGGATTGGTCATGACGAAGATCGTCCAAGATTGCCACGGAGAATTATTAATCTTGTAAATAAAATAATTCACGCATCCATTCTTATAAATCTGAATAAACATGGAATTTGAAAACTCATTTAAAATTTAAATCAAATCAATGAATAGATCTTATCAATTAGATATAATCACGCAACTACTGTAATGTGTAATCATCAAATTCGGAAATCTATGTGGATGATAATATGTTTTTTTACAGTTTTAAGGAGTCAAATGAAATTATTTCCCAACCAGAATGAACTATATTTTTAACAAATGTAATATACGAGGCGGTTGCGTAAGCAATGTGTAGTATGGATTGCACAACTGTGAGTTTGAAAGCAATTGTTGATGTTTTATATTGCTTCCAGATATTGACGTTGTTGAATCGATTTTATATTTCGGTGGAAAATATTCCAGGTTTAACGAGTGCGCCGGGTTTTTCTGACGTGTCGACTGGAAGTGTACAGCCACTTTACTGATAGATATCTTGTGTATAAAAAGCCGTGGGTTCGTAAAACATATTGATGCAATCATGTCATAACTTGACTCAAAAGCTTATTTATTTTGACAGAAATCTGTTTGTTTTAGAAGCATACTTCAAACTGAATATTTCATTGTGAAAACTGATAGTAACAACATTATTTTAGTGCTTCACTGAGAACTAGTCTGTCTACAAGTACGTTTGGGAATTGATCAGAGACCATTTTCAAACATTTTCACCTTGTTTCGTAAAATATTTTACCACAGCGGGTCTGAATACGTTCTCATACGTCCAGCCGCCCGAACATTCTCGTGTACGTTCGGGGTTCAGGTAGCCCTCCCCCTCTCCCACCACATGCTATACGCAGACACCGGGAAAGGGCAAGACAGAATGGGGGCAGGAATGCCAACAAGGAAAATGTCACGGATGCGAGAAAGAGGTATATCAGGGCACACAATCTTTTCAAGTGCATTAGAGAGTGCATGAGTCAGCCGTTCGTCCATTCAGAAAGTGATACTTCGATGCACGCAAAACTACACACTGGTGTACGCATAAAAGAAATGCCACGCCGGCTGTATACCAGTCATAGCGATGGCGTGGAAAATCGATAGCCAATTTGATTATGAAATCAACGCTTATTGGTCAATTATAATATCACTGCATGAAACCTGTTACAACGCCGCAAAAGAGAGTGATTGTTGATACTGGGTTGCCACTGGCAGGCACGTAAACAGGTCCTCAAAACAAATGGGTAGAATATCTTTAACAAACCGAGGGTGTCCACTGAGGAAAAAAGGACAAGAGATAAAACAAGCTTACGGCTCTCTCAGTCCACCAAACATACGCCCGTATTCCTAAATTTACTCTTTATCTATCTGATGCAACCTTTCTCTTCTTTGTTCTTTCCTGTCTTATGTTTTCTTTTTATAGTTCGTCGCCCTCTGGAGATGCCTTCATTTTCCAAATGTCACTATCTGGCAAGCTAGAGCTTGTGATTGACACAGATTTTCTGCAGTCTGACGTCGAAATCAATCACACTCACCTAACCTATAGACGTTAGTTATACCGAGGGCGAATTTGAATAAAAATCAACCGGAAAATCAAAAACAGTTTTCTTCTATAGTATTTCAAAGAAATATGGCAAGCCCGAGAAAGCATGCGAATCCTATAAAACAACTAACAATTTTTTCCCGTAATTGAAATAACCGGGTTATTGTGCGTAGCCTACGGTACGTGAGCAGCAGTTTGAAAATTCGATTCACGATTTTTATTTAATCATTTTAACATAGGCCACTCCATCCCCCGAGAAGCAATGCTGTCTGTTTCAAACATGCAACTGCACTAATTGTATTTAACGTGATTATACTTACAATTAACTTCTTCACCGCTTCCGCATGAGTATGCCAGCACGACAATCAAATCGCCGCTGTTCTATTTATAGAACACCGCTTTGTCTGTAGTTGGTCAATTATTCTTCGCTTCTAACCTTAGATGTCATCTCTATATATAGTAGTTCTATTTATAGCTTTCTCTACGGCAGCAACGATATGTTGTACGTTTGTTCTCACTGAGAATAGTAGTTATTAACAAGCTGTTCACATAATCAGCGCTGCGCTACGGCGAAGAAGCTCTTCCACCTGGCGTGATGCCTTACTTCAATAACCAAACCGATGCCACTTAGAAGATCTGTGACATTGTGTACTACCTTTCTAACTAGGTATAAAAATTACTAGCTAGCGAGAGGCTGCTGTAAATTAAAAAAACATTGTGCAGATGTTTGTCACTAATATATTAAACAAAACACTTGAAATATTTTAAGTACAACGATGCGTCCTCGTCACCTCTTCTCGTCATACTACTCGTAAATTAAATCTTCAGTATTTCGACATGCTAAACTACTATGCGAGTAGTTTAATATGATGTGAATATAAAAAATGGAAAGCCAGGCCTCTCGAACCAGCAATCTTCTGCTTAAGAGGCAGAGGTTTTATCCATAAGATCACGTGACTATGCAAGAGAACGAAAACCATTGCAAACGTCAAACGAAAATCCACTTTGACGTACAGACGGACACTTTTATAAAGATGCGAGGACGCACTATATGATATATGCACAGGAACACATCTCCAGATTGAGCAGAATGTCATGCGCGTCCTCTGAAGTGTCCATATAGTGGGGATAGTTGAATTCGTGCAGAATGTAGATTCTTTGATGAAGATATAGTAGCAGCTGGTCTCACTTCAAGATGACAAACACAAAAGTCTCTGAACTTCTCAACTAAATATATCTGCGTCCACGCCGTCTCAGTTTGTAGAGACTGATGCTGTTCGAACTTCATATTTAATCTGACCGAAAATCAATAAATATTCCTTCCCCTGGACTGCAGAAATAAATGGCAGGCATTGAGCCTTCGTGGAAAGTCTGTGAGAAACGTATACAGTATCAAATCTCCGTATGCTGACATTTGTGTTGGAATTTAGAAAGGCAGATTGTACATGCAGTGTTTCAACCTCGATATTATGGAAATCACTAGAAATAAAATGCGAAATTTTCAATAATAACTTAATTCGCTACAAGTAAGTCTGCTAAGAATGGCAGGAGGTGACGATATCTTCATAGATCTGTCTTACCGTTTTTATTTAATCGCTTTTTTATTTTTTGCTTTAATGTCTTTAAAATTCTCATTGTCTTCTGATTTCAGGTACCAATCATGATTTGGACCGGAGAAGCACCGTGTGTTCTGTTGTTGAAATGTTTACCTCTGGATTACCTAAAAGCTATAAGCTATAAGAAGATCAACCAAAATCGAATTGAAACAACTGCACAGAAATACCCCCGGAAATAGTGACTACAAACGTGTATCGCGAACGGAGGCCGCCATTTGGATGATATCATTTCGAAACCAAAATTGGAAACAAACTGTATGCCCTTATTTGAGTAACATTATTAATATTTTTTAATAACATTTACGTTGGCATATTTGTTGACATGTAAAATGGTGGGAGGTATTGCTGCCGGACAATGCATATTGATTGAACAATTCAATAAAATTATACGTGTCAAACATGAGAGACACCATATATATAGATGTCACTTCAAAAGATGCAATTTATAACACTGAATTTACACAGAAGGTTTTGGGAGCACCAAATATTAATATTAACCGCATTTAACCCATTACAATTATGAAAATTACATCATCTAAAAAACTCTCTTCAAGTGCATATTCCAATTAAAACATCTAACTTGTTGGGATACAAATATATCTACATTTTGCTGCAAATTCATAGATTATGAGACAATTCATAGCTATTCAACGAGGCAGACGTGATATTTGCCTGAATTGCAGGAATTTGTTCTACAAAAGCAAAGCTTCTATAGACAAAGCTTCTCTATAGCACGGAAGAAACTTTACACTAATTAAAAAATAATTAAAGAGCAAAACTCGTTTTAAATAAAAAATCATGAAAAAAATCTCAACGCATTATTAATCATGTTTCATATTTTACACTTTTACTTAAAACTGTATTAAGCTTCTACATATTTCAGATGTACGTTTCATATACGAAGTACAAATAAGAAAAATAAGCTAAATCCTCGGAATGTGAAACATTCGGAACTTGTGTGTGTGCGTGTTTGCTATCCCCTCCTAAACTATCAATCAGAAAGAGCTGAAATAGTTGGTACCCGCCCTTTGAAAGACTGGGCAGGCACATCATGCGCCATTTTATGCTACGTGACGTCATAGTTGTTAAAAATATCACTAATTTGTAGTTTTACTGGTGGAATAAGCATACTACTTGTAAATCGCAGATAGTGCATAATATGGCATGCGATATTTGCAAATCCTCGTAATTAACAGCATTTTTAATGTCAAATTGCTTTCGAATTGGAGTCAAAACGTAGAGCACAGGTTGTGTCCAGTCACACAAAGCTTGCTAACCAAATATTTCAACTCTTTCCGATTGATAGTTTAGGAGGAGATCGCAAACACACTCAACACAGATATAATTAATTCTAGATGCCTGAAGACGATTGTGCCGAATAATAGAAATCGGTGGAAATAAATGTACGTATTTATGTACGTTTTTACTTTACAAATGTGTCCCTCTTATCTGCTTTCTCTTTATTACTTTTAATGTACAATAATTGTCAGTTTATTTTGCATCTTATGATCATTTTATGTTTGTTTTACTAGACCAACATGTGTACAGTGCTGCCAAAAAATAGTATGGTAATTACAACGCAGGTCATGGAAAAACGGGGAAGCAAAAACGTCAGTCACAAAAAAATGCAAATTTCAATAATAACGTAATACAAGTCCGGCAGAAAAACCTTCATTTTTCACAAGGCCATAATTGTATTGTTAGGCTGTGAAGTTAGGCAAGAGGTAACGATGTCTTAATAGAGTTAATGTATTATCAGTTTTAAATGTCTTATGATCTTTTTCGTTTAGGTATCCATCATGATTTGGACCGGAGTACATCGTGCGTTTGTTGTTGACATGTTCATCTCTGGGATGGTACCTAAAGCTGAGGCAATCGAAGATCGATCAAGAACGGTTGACGAATTGAAGGTTGCTATCCGCCAAACAACTCTACAAAAATACCACCGGAAATGACTCGTCGGGCGATTGAAAGTTTTAGGAATAGACTACAAACGCCAATCGCATATTATGGAAGCCATCATTTCGAAACCGAAATTAAAAACAAACAGTATCCCTCTCATTTGAAACATTATTAATATTTTTGAGTAACATTTACTTTTTTGCTAGCCTGTAAAATGTGGGATGTTTTCCCCTGGATAAGGCATATTGATTAAAACACGATAAATAGAATAAAATAGTAGAGACATATCGGGTTGAGTCCTTTAATCTAATTTATAATTCTGTGAATAATTCGATTGAGGCAACCCATAGTAAATGTTACTAAAATGACCCAATTTGTAACTTATAAGAGACGTACAGATTTTTGACACAAGTTTTGGAGCACGAAAATAGTAATCTAACCGCATTTAATCTATTACTATTACTACTAAACAACGCAGGCAAACAGTAAAAAGTAGATTTTAATTGCATACAGTGTACTTTCTTACTAAAAAACATTATTCTTTATATTATTATTAGATGTCTAATCTCTGGATTTCCAAAACATAGTCAGACAGAGGGAAATCGGCGTTGTCTTATAAATAAGGTGCGTAAAAGAGGGAAATGGAAGTTAGGAAAGTACCCGAAACGGGGAGAAAGCTTGTCAGTTCAACGGAAACAAACCCAGTCATACCCTACGTGACTCATAGATCCTTATAGGGGAAAGATGGGTTCGTTTGAAATGGTAGGAAGCAAAATCGGAATTGGAGTTGGAATCAGGGGAGACTACAAGGAGCTAGGGCTTCGGCAATCGATGCAATCTAAGTGGCAACGAATTTAGTCCAGAGCGCAGAGATCAGGACTGTGTTGATACTTTCACTTCACTGAAGGTCGGTCAATGTCATCAAACATGGAACCAATTTGTTGATGTTGCTGCATTCCTAAATGCACTGGCAGCTTCCACAGACACACTCTACACAACCCACAGGATTAGGGACGACCTGTTTTTCTAAACCACGTCGTATAAGTGGCAATTTAATTGCCCATTAAAAATGTTTGCATTTTCTACCAAGCAGCTGATCCCCCCTATTCAAGATAAAGATGGACTTATTTTAATTTTACTTGCCCGTCAATAGATACAGCAGCTCTACCAAATCACCAACTTTTGGGGGAATGAAGTGGTAGTATCAGGTGCGAAATGAAATATAAAATGTTCAAATATAATATCTAACAAAGCTTATACGAGTTTCGAATCAACATATTCCCGTGTCTTAATGAATCCAAATGGCTTAATAGCTTTTCTTATAAACCTCTTTCTATATGCTATAGGTATATGGATAGTACCTTCCTGGTTATTCCTCCAGATTTTGATATTCAGTCTTTTGTCGATCACATGAACTCTTGCTATCCCCATATTACATTTACATACGAGCTCCGAAAAAAAAATTCTCCTCCCTCTATGGATATTTTTAGGCTCTCATTCTGGTGGTTCTACTTCCTCTGCTGTTTACAGTAAACCTACGCATTCAGATCTCATACTCAATTTTCATTCCAACTCTCCTGTTATTAAGTAGAGCCTTTGTTCTTGGTTGCTTTTCAATAAAGAAGTTAATTAATACATTGATAAAATTATTTGTAAATAATGGGTATTCCAAACATTTCATCCAATCTATTATTTTTAGGCGAAGAACCAGACAGACAACAGGAGTAAGGATAGGAAGAAGAAGGATGAGCAACGCACGATACGCAGACGACACCGCGACAATAGCAACCAGCGCAGAATCAGCGGAACAATACTTGGAAAATCTTGTCCAAGAAAGCGAATCCTCAAATCTGAAAATAAATGTAAAGAAACCCAACCAAGATGATGGAGATAGGAGGAGGACAATACACGCCGATAAACATCAAACTAGGTACTGAAAATGTCAAAGACGTCGATGAATTCAAGTTCTTGGAATCTTACAAAACTATCACAGGCGATTGTACAAAAGAAATCAAAAGGAGGATAACAATGGCGAAAGAGAAAGCAGGACAGAGACAGATTTGTAGAGACAGACACATAAGCAAAGAACTGAAGGCAGCTTTAATGAGAACTTCAATCTGGTGGGTTTTTTTATATGGTATAGAAGGATGGACAATCAAGAAATCTGATAAGTCAAGGATAGAAGCTTTCGAGATGTGGGGATGGAGAAGATTACTCGGCGTGTCTTGGAAGGAACACAGAACAAACGACTCGGTGCTACAAGAAATGCAGCTTAAGCGTGAGCTCATGGCAAAGGTAGTGAAGTTGAAACTGCAGTATTTCGGCCATGTACTTCGTGGGAGTGCTGGGCAAATGGCTTTGACAGCAATGGAAGGTTCTATAGAGGGGACACGTCATCAAGGTGCTCCACAGAAAGTGGTGGGATAACATCAAGGAGTGGACGGGCCTCAAATACGAGGATTGTAAAAGAATAGCAAGCAGAAGGGAAGAGTGGAGGAAACCAGTCTACCAGTGGTCATTTGCCGTCAACAACCCTCAAAGGAGGACTGCATCCTAGAAGAGAAGATTATTTTTAAGTTTGTCTCCAATAAGGCTCCTTTTCGTTCTTCCCCTACTCTCACTTTTTCTACATTTTCTTCGTCTCCCTTCAATGAACCTTGTCAAGCGGTTCCAACGAACGCCTGGATTGCATTTTTCCAGAGTGGCATTTACAACAACAAAAGTCATTAAAGTCAAATCTCTAAATGTGATTTTAACTAATAACTGTGCTTTTGTTTTCCTAAAAGTGTTCTAACAGTTTCATGTTTTTTGTTCATATTATTGCTGTCCTGTCTGACGACCTTGAACAAGCATAATTTATATTTTGCTTGATAATGACTGCTGAACGGTCGAAACCGGTGGTTGGCATTAAATGTTTGGTAGAAGTTTGGTTCTTCTTTATATTTTACGTATCGATATACAAAAATAACAAAAAAACTGACAACCTGAATAGCAAATGAGGGTAACAAAGCAAACAAGTGAATCAGTAATACTGCAATTTTTCCCAATTATATTCCATATACATTTGATTAAGACAAACGTCAAATGAGTGAATCTAGAAAGCATTAAATCAAAAGTGAAGTGAAATTCTAAGCACCAAATCTCGTGCATTATTTATAACTATAGTAGGATTATAAAGGATAATGTAATTAGAGAAATGGTAGAGAACCTATCAACGTGATTCTTAAAAGCAAATAAGAGGCTGGTAAAAAGAACACAAGAATGGATCTTTTCTTCATTATAGCAAAGAGAATTAAAATCGATTTATTCATTGAAATAAAATACTGTAACGTTAGGCTAACAAGTCGATTTAGTTGACAAAATGTGATCTCGACGGCCAG
>JAUYWV010088000.1:0-15382 GCA_032274565.1 Nematoplana nigrocapitula | reverse complement strand
ATCATTACACAGAAATTTTCTACATCAATCTGCGTATATAAATAATCTCTACACTATGCGAAGAGAGACAGATATTGAACAGATACGCTTAAAATAATAGCAGGAAATTATTAAATTCCTGTAATAGATGAACGCTGTCATTTTAGCATTAATCCTAAAGCATTTTACGCACAGACCAATATGAGCAGTATCTTTTGTGTTTGAGATATAAAGCTTATAACATAATCCTGAGAGACATACATTATATGTACTGGGAAATAAAATCTCTAACATATTTTTAAAATATCATGGAAGGAACTTACATTTAGAGAGCGAATTTTGTGCGTCTGCTGTCGTCAAAGGCTGAGCGGAGGCTGCTGGATCTTGTATGTCTAAATAGTGTGATTTATGTCTGATTATATATATTATTAATGTGTGGAACATCAGGAATATTGGGACCTTCTGTAAACATACATACTTTATAGAACCCGTGTTTCGACTATAAATTTTTACTGCAGAGAGGTCATTCTACTGAAATATTATGTACAGTACAAGTCAATAGATGAAAGTGAAATTGATATTACAGTATATTTCTGTCTGATTTAGCAGAAATAACATTTTTACTTTATATAGTTGGTGTGTACTATGTGGTACTTACGGCCAATTAAGTATATAGAAGGATTGACATAGATATGAAGATGCTATATAGTATATTGTTCTGAGACAATAAGGAAACCAAAAGAAGTATACTGCGGTACTAATAATTGCATATACAGTATATATCCTTTTTAGCAGATTTTCAACAATACTGGCACGATGCTTACATTACAAGGATTATAACAGTGATAAGTAAAATACAGAAAATCTTAACTACCCGCCGAGATTCAACTCTGAACCGACGGATCTGCCTGTCACCAGTGCCGGAATTGGGGCGGTCCTCTTAGTGGGCGGGGAGCGCTAATCCTCGCTGGCTATCCCCGCGGGCGAGGTCGCCAGCTTCTTACACGTCAAGGCGGTCGCCTGCCTTGAATAAGGCCTGAATCACGTGTTGGACATTGCCCGAGCTACTCACGCTCCGAGGCATCAGGGTCCTTACAGATCCTCGCAGTCGCTATTCTGAGAAGCCTATGCGCCCCGAGCCGGATTTCTATGTCCGAGAGAAGTGCTTCAGTCCCGCGCACAACTTTCCCGCGCGAGCCTAAACTATGTACGTGAGCCAGCCCACGCAAGCCAGCGTGGTACGCGCCCCAGTGGGGAAAGTTCCGACCTGACGGCGGACGTTCAGGTCCGATTCACTTTTTAGTCTTCCAAATTAAACACTGCTTTAAAGCATGTGTTTGGCGAAGAGTGGTCAGTCCTGACCAAGCTCGGTGTTTCGCACGATACCTCCAGTGGGTGCAACGAGGAGTCCGACGCAACGGCACAGGCGGGGGCCGCTATAGTATGCATGCCATATATATAAAAATTACTGCTGTATTCCCTCAAACTAATAAATTTCCTTATTATTATGTATACGTGTTTTGCATTTTGAAGAATTTTTTCCTGTAATGAGAAAAAATATTTTCAGCGCCTTTAACTTCAATTACTCTTTTTCTCATTACCCAAAATGTAATTTCCAAGTTAGACCCGTAAAAAGGATAAACAAACAGCATTGATCTTTGAATAATATAAGTGCTAAAAATCATTTTTCGAACGTGTACGAAAGTCGAAGATTGTTAGTAACGTTACTGAACGTCGCAAATTGTAACGTTATAGTGTTATGTAAAATTATGCAAATATAACTTTTAGTATAGTTATTCTGTAACGTTGCAGCAACGTTGAGCAACGTTACAATTTTTGAAGGGAATCCAACATAACATCGACGAGGGACACTGGAAAGAGAAAACAGCAGGGAGGGTATTCAGTTTACTGAAGGGATGGATACATGTCACGTGATAAGAGTACTAACTCATTGTTGCAGATAACATCAACAAAGTAACTACATGCTGGTCTATTATTATGGTCAATTGTTAATAATGTTATACTCAGGAGTCACATTTTTGATTTGTTCCACCATTAGTTACTAGTGAATAGTGGTAATTGAGAACAGGGGAAGGATTATTGTACAGATCTTATAGTGTGTATTTTTTAATGTTACAACGAAATAGTATATTAACCAGAGTGAGTGATATTAATTTCGCTTTTTTTATTTGTTTGAACTACTTAATATTAAAACTTTAATGTGATGGCTTAGAAACAGTAAAGAGAGCGAAAATTATAAACCAGGAGAGATGCTACTAAGTCATTTAGTATGCGTAAAACATTTAATTATTATTGTTGAATTTCCATAAAACATAATTAATATCTTTTATTATAAACTGAAACGTATCTTCTACTTAATTCCAGTAAAATAAGCTATGTTAGTACTTTACCGATTAGAACTTATTGTTATTGTTGAAAATTAATAAAAAGTAAAATTTCTAATAATATTATGCTTCGGGTTAACAACACCCAAACTGTTAATAATCAATTTTTTTATAGAAACATTTCTTAAAACCTATAAATCCAAACTTTTTAATGATTTGTTTCACTTACTTTTATTAATAATTATATTTTATGCCAAAAGAATAACAGTTAATAATTAATGTTTGTTAAATATTTAGCTTTATTATTGGCATAATATATAAACACCATATACTTCTATTATTAAAATTATGTTTTGTGTATTCTTTACTATATAAACTTTGTAAAAAATTTATATTTATTTTTTCCTATATTATACTCTTAATAAGCTTATCATTTCATATTTATTTCATTAAAAATTCATGCATTTAAAACAATATAACCAAAGAATTAATTTTTTCAACTTACTATATAAAAATATATAATTAAATATAAATAACTTTTTATAATTAATATTTATAAACTATAAATTTACAACCAGTCACTTAGTTATATTATTTAATTTAACAAATAAAAAATAAAAATATATTATAAAAACATAAAGTTTGACCTTTAGCTTTATTACATTTAAAAAAATTAAATTAATATCTATTAATTCCTAATATCTATAAAATGTTTTTATAATGTATATCCAAGTAAAATAAAAATTAATATTTCTAATATTTTTGACTAAATTTATTAAAACTAAATATTATTATTAATAGATTATCTATCTATTAGATATTTATATTTTAGTTATATCTATTTAAATGTTAATAATCCTGAAAAATATGGCACTTTCAAATTCATTTATTTATTCATTTAGAGATTTAATTAACAATTAATCTACAACTACAGGAATATTCAATATATATTAAAATGAAGCTCAAGACATTCTATTTAAAATTAGTTTTATCCCAGATTATTCCTGGATAATTCCATTTCATTACCAATATCCCAAAAATTATCTAATAGAGTGTCCCCTTTGAACATTGAGGGAATAATCCTAGAATATAGGTATTCTTTTTTAATATTTTGGAAATGTCCCCTAAATATTCTTTGATTTATTCAGGGAATATTCTAGCATTTTGCTATACATTAAAAAATATATTTTAGTAATATAAACTATAAATAATATATAGTTTTTTGATATAATAATTAGTATAATAATTTCCATATTTAAAATTAGCTGATTTTATAAAAATTAAAAAATTAAAAATCTTTAGAATTATTTATAAAGTGTATTCTGAGTAAAATATAATACATAAAAAAATATAGATGCAGAAAATTCATATCAATAAATCTAAAAAGCTATTTTCCAGCCTAATAAATAAAGAATATGTGTCAGAGATAAATATAGTTGAAAAGGAAAGTGATAATTATCTAATAATTTATTTCTAGCAAAAATCTCCTTAAAAATTACTTTCAATGCATTTAAGTATTACAAAAACTATGGCACAGTGGGCCAAGATGCTTGAGTCAGAGCAGGCCTGTAGCCAGACATCAATTGTAGCAAGGGAGTGGGCAAAGCCAATTTTAGAAGAGGTAAGCCAATTTTAGACACCAAAATTGTTATGATTAAAATAAAATCTTAAAATTACAGAGAATACACACCACCATTTTGCTGTCCACTTTACCTATTCAAATATATTAACTAATAGTATTATATATATTATAACTTATAAGTGGTTTCAGCACTGTCGTTATGCATTGGTAATATATACCTAGCTATGTTATGAATTAATTACAATTACAGTATTATTGTCAACCTTAATTTTTCAAATGTTAGCTTAGCTCAGAGGGGCACTAACCCCCATGGCCCACTCCTAGCTATGTGCCTGACTAAAATGTGAGTGAAAGACTATGGTTCAACTCACATCTCAGACCAAAAACATAAACATATTCAGGTTATTAGTTAGAAAGCACATTAATAAACCCCATTGCCAACTTCTTAACAACATTAGTTGTTAAAAAGTTTAAATATAAATGGAAAAGAACTCTAATAATAATAATTAAATACATTATTATATTTATTACCACATACTACTTAGCAAGGGTGTTGCTTTGAAAATATTTGGGAACATTCCAGAAACATTTGCAAGGCAGTCAATATGGACTTTCTGGTAACATTTGGAAACATAGCAGGGATGTTCAGGAGACCATGTTGGGACATTCCTTGAATGTTCTATGAATATTCTTGGTTATTTGGGATATATAAAGAAATATAAATATAAGTGATTTACTGTATAAAATTTATTTTGTTAAGGTATAATAACTTTTAAAACCCAATATTTTTGAAGAAAAATAATTAAATATCTTTAATGTCATTTTAACTCTTCAAATTCCTTGTAGATAGTGTTACTGTGTAGATAAATAAAAAAATGCATTGTTTATAGCCTATATACAGTAAGGTTCTTTTGATGTAATAACTTGGAAGAAAATCAATAATTTTTAAGAAAAAATGTACATAATAGAATATTTTAAACTTCATTTTGATATATTGGATATCCTGGCAGGAAGTGCAGTTATCTAGATTAGTCATGAAATAAATTGTGAAATAAAGAAAGATACTATCTTTAACATATAAAAACTTTCCATTCTATTCAGTTTAGAAAGTCTTATAAGTAATTAGTTGCTCCAGTTTAGCAGTTCTCTCTCGATGACCATGTGGGTTTCTCTTACCACCACTTTCCAAATATTTAAACTAGGTCAATCACACGTGAATAATGCTCATTTACTGATAATCTGCTATTATAAAATAAAATTAAATCATTATCTACATTAGAGCCATTCATCTTACTCACCAGAATTAATCCAGCAGTCGAAAATTATCAAAATCTCTTCTGAGTTATGATGCAATGTAAAAGGTTTCATCTGAAATCATCCAATAATTGGTGACTTTAAAATCAATTTAACTATTAATTTTTAAAATGTAGTGCTATAATTATTAGTAAGGTTAGGCAGTATCAGCAGAAATGAGGTTTCACCATGGTGTTTATTGAAACAGCTAGGCTGACATTTCGTTATCTATTGAAACATATGCATTAAACTGTAAAATTGATTAAAAATTAAATATTTAATATTCGAGATTTCTGTAATAAAATAAGATTCAGATTATAATATATAACATACTACATATAAATAAATTAATGATAATCATTTTTGTCTATATTTCTAATATTCCTAATTAAAAGTCTAATAAAATGTAAAGCTTAACATTATTTATCAATTTTATCAAGTAATACAATAGTTCTGTTTATTAAAATATCATTTTAGAATGATATCTGGACAACAGCAAAATTATTCAATTGGTTAAATGAGTATGTTTTTATAATGTAACATATTCTAACTATCACCATGGATAAAATATTGTCAAAAATAAGATTATTTCTTAGTAAGTTTGGTTAAATTTAGTCCAAAATTCTTTTTTGTTTCACTCGTAATGAGTAAAATCGACATTATCTCCAATGTAGCATCATATGTGAGTTTCAAGAGAAATCGAATTAAGTTCATCAGAACTATCCCAAGGAAACTAGTTTTGAGTATGCTTTTTCACAATGCAAATATTATTTGCACACTACTGTATACTACACTGCATTTCAAAAAATGGAATTCATATTTCACTTACAATCTTATCGCCTCACTTCAAATTTAAACTATCCAATTAGGTAGAACTTAGGACTGTCTTGACAATCGCACATATATATCACAGGAGTGCCTGTACTTTGGCAGGGTCACCTATGCATCATACTGTATGTCTAGACAGCCTATAGATACGTTACGGGGTTGTTAACGAAAAAATGAAATCGTCTACTGAGAACACCATGCAAGAATTCATTTTTTTGCAATGCAGTGTATTTATTATATATAAAAGTTATATATACTGATTTTTATATTAATTTAGATGTGTAATATAATATTGCAATTTTCAAAATTTTCAGCCACGATTCAAAGTAAAATAAAATTATAAATGGCAGACACTGGTGGTCTTCAACAAATTGCTCGTACAGTACCAGGTGACTTTGCTTATTTATATTGTTAGACGTTAGCTATTATGAATGTAAACATTTAAAACTTTCTTAGTTTTTGTTGCCCTCCAACTCCAAACTTTCCTTGATGAGCTGGAGCGACCGTACAACCCTACATTAACTGCGTGCAAATCATTAGGATATCTATACTAAGACCAAGAAACAACAATGAGAACTATAGCAATGGCGACAGTGAATGGTTCAAACTAGGTCGTGAAGTGCGCCAGGGATGTATTGTGTCAGCAATACTTTGCAACATCTATGCCGGGGATATCACTATGTTCAATGAGGGACAAGAAGGTATTGATGCGAGTCATGGGCGCTAACTAAGGTAGATAATTGAAACGGATTGCGTTTATTCGGTGGAGTAGTTATGAGGAAAGACGGTCTGGAGAAGTCAGGACAGCACGGAAATTAGAAGAAGGGGAATACCAACATCATGGTTCAAATATATTTCAACTGAAACTGTGCGGTTCCCGCGACAGTTATTTTGGCGTCCTCCCCTTGCACGTTTGGTTTCCGTCTGGAATTCCCTAATCGATATCTACCACTTTGGCACCGTACCAAATCGAATTTCTCCTGCTTTTTGAACTAATGTAGTACAGGGGCGAGTATTGTATCATTCGAACGGACTCCACGAGGTTAATCAAATGAATCATTCAAATGTGACCAATATCATCGGTCTTCTTTTCATGATTGATCAGATAATATTATTATATTTTGCAGTTCCCGCTTTCGACGTTCCGGATAACAATGCTCTGAAGAAAAGACACTGCGAAGTCGTTGTAATACCTACCAAAGATGCGTACAATCCAGAGGTTAGCGAGAAGACCAGTCCTGCAAAGGCGTGGCAACCGGACGTCCGTAGCCAAATATCGAGCGCGTTGTGGCTGCAGAAGTACGGCCTGAAGAAGAACAGGCTAGATGCGGGTAGTATTTACCCATCAATCGGCTTCAAACAGCTTTCCGGTATGGTCAATAATGCGCCAATGTTTTGTGTTTTATTTTCGAGAGAAAGATGAGCAAATCTCTTTTTTTATCCAGAATTTGATAAAACTCTGAAGAAGCCGATATCGTCCAAGTACGGCGAAACTCTCTTTGTAAAGCATTTCCGAGAAGATGGGAAAACATTCAACGTGAGTATGCGGCACACCACGTTCAGTTCTTGAATTTATTTTAATTACTGCTAATATTTCACTGGCATGTCCGTAAAACAAAGTAACAGGCTGCGTTGTAGATTTTCAACTCATTTGCATAAGTTATCTAGCTTTCAGCAAACTCTTAAACAATTCCTTATACTGCATACTAAGGTGCAAAAATAACCACCACCCTGATATTTATAACTCTATTGAAATCGACCAATGGTCTCTGATCATGTCATTAAGATGACTATCGACTTTTTGCAGCGAGCGAGTATAAGCTCGGGTGCTATATATAAACTGATATTGAAGATTTGTCATACCATCGATTTGACTCAAATGGAGCTCACTTGGCAGTTATGTTCACCTTTAGTGTATATACCACAAAGAGATTTGAATATATCATCTACAGTAGACATGGTTTTTTATAATAATATAATTGCTATTAATAATTATAGGTATTGGAGGAATAAAGACAGACAGCAACAGGTAGGCAGATGATTCGGCAATAGCGACAAACAGCGAAGAAGAACTGCATTGAATATGGTTAGGGAGGATGGGAAAAGATTGGTTTAAAAATAAACACAAAAAAACGAAAGTAATGGTAGTACGTTTTGAAGATAGTTGTCCAAAGTGGCATATTGAAGTTCAGGATAAGGAAATAGAGAGCAAGTTCAATCTGGGCTATATTTAGACAGGACAGTAACTGATGATGATGGAAGATGAGAAATATAGATTAGGAATCAAATTGGAGTAGCTCGTGGAATGTTCAGCATGATGGAGAAAATCTTATGCTCATCAAACGTAAAAATGTAGACGAGACAAAGACTTTCTAAAACGGTTTTAATGTACAGAATGACTAGAGGCGACCCAAATGTGGGCATTGCGAAAGATGGTGAAGGTGAGGTGGTTCCAACAGATCAGCAACGAGAGGGTCCTAGAGATGGCAGTTTCAAACAAAGAGCTTCTAAAGAACATCAAAACAAGGAAATTGCAGTTATGTGGTCACATTCTGCGACATGAGTCGAGAGAGAAGGACGTGCTAACTGGAAGAATCGAAGATATGAGAGGTAGAGGAAGACCAAGAAGAAAGTGGATGGACGACATCAAGGAATGGACGGGATGGACGGTGGAGATAGTGGTTGCGAGACCATCGCAAGACCGAAGGAAGTGGAAACCCATGATCTCCAACCTCCGCAAGAAGAAGAAACTAATATTATAATGATTAACTGTATTTTATTTTTGTTATTAATATCAATATTATGTACTAAAAATTGGAATAATAATTAATTGAAAAATAATAATTCATAAACCTATATATTCTAAATGCTTTGAGAAATCTTTTTTCATCACTGAAAGTGTTCATGTTGTCCCATTCAGCGACATATTAACTTTGTACACTAAGTTGGATAGAAACATGCAATAATAATAGTACAGTATATCCTACAATTATTACTATTGGTTTAGTTTATCAATTTATGTGATTTTACCAAAGACGTTTGAAAACAACAGCTTGTTGGCTTTAACTGTTTTTATTGACAAATATAAATATTACGAAAGCAATATTATGAACGTATAGCAAAAAAGTATTTTCTAACTACCAATTTCGTCCGCTATTTTTTAATTGAAAATCGTCGCTTCTGATTGACCAAAAGTGCATTCAATCAAATTACCCATACTGTGATTTCAATATCTTGCTTTTGTCGTACGTCTACTCTAGATTATATATTGAAAGCTCTTTGATATCCCAATACTTGACTTCCGAGTTCATGACCACTGAATGAGTTGTATAACTCGAGATAAAATTTAGACTATAAGACTACACGAACTCAAAAAGGAGAAGACTGCCGGCCTGAGCAGGAAAGAAGAATGCAACATCAGACAACTCAGATGCAATTGGTCATCTCTAACGAGGGAAGGACTATGGCGGGCAGGTCTAGTTGAAGACCCCTACTGCCAAACCTGTAGCGAACCAGAAATTGAAACGGTGAAGCACTTCCTCTGTATGTTCTCTCAGTGGGAAAATATTCGGTGTAACCTGTGGGGTCCCAACCCTGAAATTGGAGAGATAATGAGGGAACCAAGGAAAATCGCGGCATTTCTGAGGAGGGTGGGCCGGACGGATCCTCCCCTGGACGATGATATTCCTGGCCCCGCCAACACCCCCGACGCTGGGGAAGGCGTGGAGTGAAGAAGAAGAAGAAGAAGATGGCAAACGATCAAGGTTGCTCGAAAATAAATAAATATTACTCAATAGTTTTTGTGTGGAAAGAGATAAATCATCTTCACCCACTTTTATGTTCACTCCCTTGTTTTTTTAATACTGTACGATGGATGGATGTCATGCGGCTCCCCCCGTCCGAGAAGTCGTAGCTCTCGCATGTACGAGGCCACCGCCACGGGATCCTCCGTCAGCACCGACAGGGACGGGGTCCTCTCACTCCAAACACGCACAGCCGCGGGTCCAGGTGATCAGGAGACACTTGGAGCCAGTGCTCCAAGGTCTGCTCATCTCTCCAGAGGGGGGGGGCATAGTGGAAGCACCGCCCGCAAAACGGGAGCATTGCTTTGTATGAATGTGAATGTGGAGAGGAGTGCTGAGAGTGAGCTGACAGGAGAGGAAGACAAATGAATGGACAAGGAATGCTATTGGAGATCCAAAAGAGGAAGACTTGTTGGAGATGATGAATAAAAGGTACGAGGAAGTATGATCATTAGAAGTCAATAGGTGACAGTTTTGTCTTGGCTACAGTGGAGAAAGAAAGAGGTGTATGCGAATGAAATGAGAGAACGGAGGAGATTTGAATGATTGATAAAATTAGAATTTGGAGAAAAGGAAAATGGCCATCACGAGAAATGCACACGGCCCTGAAGAGAGCTGAGACGGCCTGAACTGAGAACATCGAAGTTGTGCTAGCTTTCTATTCAACTCCCTTCCCAAATTCATATCCACGAGTGTACCTTACAGTCTCATTCATCTTGAGCTCTGGTGGTGTCGACTTCAGATTACTGCCAGGAAAGACCAACTTCAAACCATCCTGCAACGTCTCGAAGACGCGATCAATTTGTACAGAGGCCGTTTGGAATGGCTAACTTCGGAGAGTCGGCGAATTTTCGGAGTGATCCAGGAGCATTCGATCACCATCATTTTGGACATCAAGAATCTGTCGCCCAAACAGTTTGACCAATATCTCTGCGCAATGGAACGCGTTCTGAAGGAACAGATTGTCAACGTGGCGAAATTTAATCTCATACGGTGAGCGTTTGAATATGTTTGTGCGAATAATAATTTGTCAATAGTAAATGAGAGTTGCTGTTTTTCGAATATATTCGCGACTATAATTTCAGTGACAAAAATAGTCAATAAATTTTTCGATATTTTCCTATACAGTAGAAAATAACGTAAGTCTCTTTGGAACAGAAACACCATTGCCTTTAGAAAAATGATTCAGAACATCCTATCGTACACAGAACGCGTGATAATGGAAGATCACCGCAAAAGTAGTTTAGTAAATAATAGAAAGACGTGAGCGAATATGATATTTTGTATGATATACAGGGGCGAATCCAGGATTTCAAAAGGGGGGCGTTAAAATTGAAAGGGTACCCGTTTTTTTAAAAAAAGGGAAGGTACCACTAATTGTCAAGGCAATATTTAATGCGTATAAAGTATAATTTATAACATGTCCTTTGTGATAGGAGGACAACTGCAAATATATAAGATATGTATAAATTATATATAGAATACATAAAGATAATGTTCACAGGAAGATACTATAGTACACATTGTAGGTAAGTATGACGCGAAATCATTCAGTACATGGTGAGCCAAAATTTGGTGCTGATATTAGGTACTCACAGATAAAGCAGAAGGTGAATACACTGAATATATTATGTCAACATTTTCTAAAAGGCTAAGTTTCTTTACAGATGCTAAACATTATAACATGGAATAAGTTTTTTATAATTATTTTTTGTTTGAGGCCATTTAACCTTTTGACTAAAGAAGATAGGCTACAGCTATTTGTGTTTTCTAAATGCAAATCGCGATCACGCACCTTGCAGAGGTACGAGAAGTTGGGGCACACATAAAAGGGATATACGGAAAAGGCCACATACGAAGGCGTATACGAAAAAGGGTACATACAAAGCTGCAGTAGAAAAGGGAGTACATGAAATGGCACATACTAAATGGCATAGAAGGGGCAAACAGAAAAGGGCAACTGTAAACGAATAGGGGGGAGGGTGTCCCCGGCGCCCCCTCTGTATCCGCCAGTGACATGTTCTCTCTTATTGATAATAGTGAACGAAACGTCTACACCCTGCGAATCGGTAATTTTAAATTTCGAAACCAATCGAATCGACCGTTTGAAGATAATATTTATATCATCTATATACTTCTATAAGTTTCCTGTTTATATATTAATTATTGTAATTGCCAATTATTTATTTCTTTAATTGAAATAATATTCTATACTGATAAGTATTTTTTTATTCTAATAGTAGTATCTTCAACAAGCACCAACAGTCTACTAATAATACTTACAATTTACGCGAATATATTTGATATCATCTTGCTTCTAAGGTATCATATAAAAAATACCATTTAATTGTGGTTTGTTTTCTCGCGTCGTCTACTACGTATATTGTTATCCTTTGTCAATTGTGGTAGTCCAGAGAGACTTTAATGAAGCGTTCCCCGATATTTCTGGAGCCAGACTACATGGGTTTTGAACTGAATTGCCAATGACTATTTATAGAACGTCCTTGGCGCAGGAAAATCTTTTCATTTTGTACTTCCAATCGAATTTCAAATCGTTCGCTGATTCGCGCATTGAATCAAATTCGAATATTTACACGACTCTAGGAACCTTTCTCTCACTCTTTTTCGAGAGGGGCCCCCTTTGTAACTTTATTCGCGAAAGACGCGCCCTTTGTAACTTTATTCGCGAAAGACGCGCCCTTTGTAACTTTATTCGCGAAAGACGCGCCCTTTGTAACTTTCCGGACAAGAGGGGCAATCTTTGTAACTTTATTCTCGAGAGGGACGGACAGCTTTCGTAACTTTATTCTCGAGTGGGCGCCTTTTTAACTCTATCCCCATGCTATTAATTACAATTACTTTATCGTAATGTAAATATATTAGTTCGCCATATTAAAAAAGATAGATCACAGGATATGTATCGTTTCGTGCATAGTATCGTATGACTTTCACAGAGGGGGCGCCAAATGAGACAAAATTGTCATTTTACCTAATATGACTTTCCAGAGGGGGCGCTAATTAGCACAAACTTTACAATTTGAAAATTAACAAAAGTGGGAAGACCATGCACCCTGTTCTGAAAAAGTAGGGTAATGGCCCTTTGGTCCCCTCCTTTTCACCGCCACTGGCTGTTTTCAAACTCCAGCTAAGTGGTTCCAATCAATTACAACTATTAGCTTGCGGGCGACTGCTGTACAGATCAATCGATGTTTTATCCTAACATTTAGCGTGAGCAGAATGTTCAAAATGACGAGATTTCTTCCTAACTGATATATACGCGGAAACAATCTGCGATAGTACCAGCTCATCTGGAATATTGGCCGCCTCTGCGCAAGATTGACTTCGATAAGAAATAGTACAATTGGTAGCTAGTTATTATTAAAGACTGAACTAACAAATTTTGCCTTCCTATCTCAGATGTGCCGAGGAGATTCAATGCTTTTCAACGGATACCGTAGTTGTGTCCCACGACAACATCGTACTTGCCGTTGATTGGCTGTGGAAACTCGATCGATTGGCTCCAACTGGCTCGTCCAATACGGTCGAAGCTGTGATCAGAGCCAGCGCCGATGGCGGAGTAAGTCGCTTTAACTCTTTTCTTAAAAAGTGCTGTATATAAACAATCAAAGATATATTTTTTAATTTTAAGACCGAGGCCATTTATCTGTTCACCGAAGGCAATTCGAGTGACGGCTCCAGGGAGGTTCTGAGAGACAAAGTGCGTCAACTGAAAATCCCCTTCCACGTTGTTTCCTACAACTGTACAGGCCCGGACACTATCCAGTTTCTTAAAATGCTTTGCGAGTATACCGGTGGAAGGTGAGCTCTCCTAACAACCATCTATTGCTGACGTCCGCGTTTGCGAACTTTACGTAGCTACATGTCCATTTATATCTACTCTCGCCTCGATTTTCGAGAGAAAGGCTTGTCTTTTCAGCGTCATTAAGGCCGTCGGAGGAGAGCCAGCTACAATAGGTGATTACTTACAGAACATGAATTAGAATTGGATGTGTTATATTGTTTGAATACTTACTGTTGCTCTCAATATGATGATCAGAAAGCAACGATCAGATGGGATGGGCAACACAGTGATTTCTTCAACATCAAAAAGGTGTCAGACAAGGCTGAATTCCCTCACCTTGTTTATTCAACACCTACTGTATATATACAGGGCAAGTAACAAAGAAATCAGAAATGGAAGATATTGGCACCAAAATTGGGAGAAGGAACATCACAAATTCAAGATATTCAGAAGGGGTTTGCATCGAGTAGAAGATGCAGAGGGCAAACGAGCTGATCTCAAATTCAGTGATAAAATGTCAAGGTCATGGGTGCAGATCGATAAAATCAAAGTATTATATAAAGTTGTAGAGTTTGCATAGATAACATTAATTAGAACACCAGAACAAACGATGCCAAGACCGAAGACTTTTATTTTCCAATAGAATCAAAATTGTAATTCTTCTTCTGTTCTTTCAGTGCTCACTGCTTAGTAAGGGAACACGATGGAGACCAAACCTGTCGACCTTGAAGGCACAAACTTGTGTCAGTAATGTAAGAAAATTACTTTCACAGATAAAAAGGGAAGTAGTGGATCTAAAACACTCGACGACTGTTTAACGAAAGAAAAGAGAGAAGCTTCATATAGAATTATTTCCTAACTATATTTATCAATGTACTAAAAATAATGTAAGTTAATAGTTTCCATTAGTAGCACAATAAAAACTAACTAATTCGTTCTTCCGTAACGAAAAAACAGCTTCGGCTGTAACGGAATAACGTAAGCGTGCCAAATACTTGAGGGCTATACTTGGTATACTGTATATTTATCCTGATAGGTTTCACGCCTACGCCGTTACCATGGAGATGGATAGCTACGAAGGCCTACCGGTCGACTCGGAGACCCACAAAGCGAATATCGTCGTGCGGAAGCGACTGTACGGCGGTGTTCCTCCTGGGGCGGGCCAACGGCAGGACTGCTACCTCATCTTCCAAGAACTGGAAGAGACGCGCAATATTCACGGGCAAATTGAACTCCTTATCAACCAAACTCCCGATCCACAGCCGATGTATGGTGAGCACAGACGGCGCAGCACATTTTGTACTAGAAGAAAGACTTCTTCACACTCAGACTTGTCTGCTGGTTCCAGGGGTCGCTGAAAATCTTACACTTCGCAACGAGCACCTTCTGCACCCCTCCACATGTTCTGCGAACTTCCTTCCGTCCATACTACCCCCCCTTCTAAATTCACGCAAAACTCTTGGTAGTCTGCACTTGTCCCGATCTGTGCCTTCTGGATTTCGTCATCAAGTATACCACAACCTACTTCTTTCAATGACTTTGTCAAAGCATTCCAAAAAGTCAAGCACGAAGCACTATAATATACTACACCTTTTTTAGATATATATCAGAAAACGTAAAATCTATTTCAGAAATCACTGTAAATGCTCCACGTCGTGAATCCATTGAATTAAATAGCGAGCGCGGTTTGTTAAGGGAATTGACAAATCGATCATAAGAAAGTCTGACCTCGAAAATTGACAGAGAAAAA
>JAUYWV010087989.1:0-15382 GCA_032274565.1 Nematoplana nigrocapitula | reverse complement strand
TTCAATGCAGCAATCGCCTACTGCAGAATTCAAATTCCTACGAATACTGGAAATCATCTATTAGCATGTTGTTTTAGGTATTTTCTGCTGTGGGCCTCTCAATTAGAAGTTTTGCATCTCGTGGCTATTTTTCCCATGTTACCCATTGGCGTAGCATTTTGAGTCATCAAGCATGCAAATCACTCAAGAGAGTTGGGAGATAAATACCGGTCAGACATACCTACATACTGTACATTTATCTAATTATAGATAGGATTTACCGATAAATTGAACTTTTTAAGTATTTGTGTTGATGTAGTTTCAGTTACTTCAAGCCATTCTTCACTTTCTTGTATAAAATCAATATTTCATCTGCATATGCTGTATAGCTGGAGAGATTATTGTTAATTGTAGGAATACGTTTTGCATAGTTATGGCGTGTTTCAACTATTATGGCCGTTTTTAGTTGAGAAATTTAACATTTGTATACTTTCAATTTTTTTTTGTTTTTTTAAGTAATATTTATGTTATCAAATTATATTGCAGTGATAAAGGCAATGTATGATACTTATATCTATGAAATCTATCATATAAATATTCAAAGTATTGTTGGCACTCTCTATATTTCGGTTTATTAGCGGTGAACTGTCACGCAGTTATTTTTCCAGTTGAGTGTTGGAGTGGTGTTTAGTTTGACTGCGCCTGTGTGGCGGTATTGATCTTTGTATTCAGACTTATGTTTAGTCGGTTGGAGTTTTCTTGTGCAGTTTGATTTGAATTTAAGTAGGCCGGCATTCTGCCGAAAACACACACACACACAGAGGCACAGAGAGTTTGACATACGGTGTAAACGGTGGCAGGGAGGTGAACGAGATTAACGAATACTGGCAGGATTTCAGCTAGTTACAAGTGAAGGACTGTGTGTTCTTCTTGTTTCTTCGCCTGGTTGTTTTGGACGAAGGGATTGACGTGTTCCCCCCGAGAGAATTCGGACGACAACTTACGTGTACCTCCTGCTGTTCGCTGGTACTGGGACAAAGAGGTTAACGTGGTCCCCAGGAATTTCGACGCAAGAAGAGGATTCCAGTGTGACGCAAACTGTTGACCAGCCTCGGTCATCCTTGTGTCAGGGCTCCTAGGCCGGCGTGGTTATCGGTCTGTAAATCGGTTAGGGGGGGTCCGGATCACACCACCTTGGTGCCACGATTACCCTCACGATCTTGCAGACAGATACCAGTGCTGTGCGCCTCTTTTATTCTCTTCCGTGACTGTAAGTACTGATATGGCAACTTCTTCCTAGGCCGTTATTATTGTTTGTTATCTGTGAGTTAGGAGACGAGTTTGTTATCTGTGAGTTAGGGAACGGATTGCGTTTTGTGCCCACCTGAGACAGTTGACCTCTTTGTTGTGTGTTGCCCTAAGGTGCCTGTGATAGCTGTTAATAAAGATTTGTTTGTTGCGACCACCCCTTTTTATCTTTGCTTAAGTCGGGTTAGCCTCTTCATTCTTCTCTCTCTTGTTAGCTGCCCTTCCTGCGGTCAGAAGCCGGCTAACAATATCAACATTTTATAATGACCTAGGGAACAGTAGTAAATAGGTACACAAATAGAATACATCAAAATGAAAGTTATCCATATTGTAAGCATTATTTGGGCTACCTCGGAATTGCTGCTTAATTAGGACACATTACTGGGTTACGTTTGCCTTTTGAGACAGTTGATAATATCAGTTTTTGGGGGTCGTCTTATACGCGAGTATATACGGTAGATGTGCTGTCGTGAATTTGCAATAAAAAATCTGGAAGGACAGTGGAGTCACAAAGAATATCATACACAAAATAGTTTATAAAAATAATAATCTACAGTATACGCGCAGAATCATGCACCTTGCACTTGAAGGAAAAGAAAAGAATTCAGGTTTTCGAATTATGAGCTTCAAGAAGACTCTAGCGTGTTACGTTGAGAGATCATCCTACCAATGAAAGTTTGAAATGAAATGACTAACTTTGATAGTCTGATACGTCGTATGGAGCTCAGTGGAAATACTTTGGCCAAGTGGCAAGAAGAGATGGAGGCAGTCTTGTGGAAACTATCACGACTAGGATTATTGAAGGGAGAAGAAAGTGTCGAGATGAGCACTGCGATAAGCTGGCCTCAGCGTCGCGGTGTTTGGAAAATAATCGTGGTTCGCGAGATATATTTTGACGGCAAAAAGGTCGAGCATCACCACTATTCAAATAGTTTCAAAAATTATTTAATGTTAAAGATTAAAATTTGTAGGCAACCTTGTATCGATGTAAAACGCAGATGGGTTGAAGCAGGGAGATTTTCTTTCGTGTAATTTGAAACCTTGTGAGAATTGATGGAAGAATTAAAATTATAAGTTGGAGGAAAAACAACATTCCACTATACCGGACAAACACTGCAATCTCGGATGTCAGCTGTCTCGATCACAAACAGGACATACCATAGCAGATTGGAAAGAAGAGAAAATAAATAGAAGATACCAAATGGGGTGGAACGTTTTGTTTTTTAACGGACATAACTGGCTACCGAAATAAACTAGTGACACGATCACTGCCCCTTCGGGGACAAGCAGCGTTTGCTCGATTCGATGTTGCAAAGTCTGGAACAACAGCCACATTTCGAGTGACTTCGATCACTTCAAGAAACAAAGAGGAAACGCAAAAGCCCTTTAAAAACTGTTTCCAAGATTTATGCTCAATGGAAACGGTTACATCCAACTAGGAATCGGTCATCACTGCTTAGTGGTTATAAACGAAACTTCGAACAATTTGCATATTTTGTTGAAACTCATCTAAGTCCTTGATTTCGAGAATTCAGTGGGCAAGGTGGATCCTTGGACATTGGGAAAAGAAAATTACGCTTACTCGTATTCAGATTGTTTTTCAACAGTTGTGCTTTAAAAATAAACTCATACTGTACTTCAATTATTAGAACCAATGCCTCATGTTTGGTACATTCAGGATATATTTTCAATGAGTATTCGTTGGGTTTAGTAGAATAATAAAGATAACAAACCCCCGGGTTGAAAAATACCGAAAAAAACTTTGTATACTTTTAAAATCATAATACAAAGTTTACAAGGAAAAATGTTTGTTATACAATAAATAAAAGACACAGCACATGATAAATAATAACGTGATTGGTCACCAGAGAATATTCACAGCCATATTATATATATACAGTCATACATGTAGTCAAAGTGTGATATGTATGGGAAAGGAGTGGTTCGGATTGACGAGTAGAAGGTACAGTATAGGTGGTACACGATGTGAGGCAATTGGTGTAGTTGAGTCCCAATTCGATCTACAGTATATACAGTACATCCACGCGTGATATGTAGACTTGCGAAACCATCTGAGTAAAGTGTGGCATCAAAAAACAGTTCTCATGCTGTACGGAATGGTTATATCGTGAATAATGAATGTTGTACATCGCCAGCCGTACCATATTACACAATAGATTCTTAATTGCTAATTGTGATTAGGCAACTGTAATTAGGTTACGTGTGGGCTTTTCTTCTTGGAACTTTCGAAATGTTTAGATGTATAGTAGTTTTCAGCAAAAGTTAAGGACCGCAGTGATATAAACCCTACAGGCTGGATGAATGATCCAGCTGGCTCAGTGTAACAAAGCGATCTTCACGGAGAGAGGAAACCACTCCACTCGGAGGAGAAGAGCCATCCTGCAGTCCCTACGGTTATCCCAGTTGTCTACTAGGATGATAACGCCAGGTCACATCGTCCACAGGCGGTCAATGCCTTCTTCATTGGGAGGTCAGAGCGGTGAATTCCATGAGACAGCGATGCCACTACTGCAAGGTCGCAGTGGCGGCGTCATACCAGGGCGGACAGTTATGTAACAGTGTAATTTTAATAGTAGAATTAGTAAAAATTGTTTATTCTATCTCATCAAATCGACTGTGGAAGAAGTAGAAAGTCTGCGAAATAAGTAAGAAGTTCTACACAAACGGACAAGCTGCAGATGAAAAAGTATGAATTCAATAATGATGAAAAATATCGGCACACTTTCTGCATTCGACGCATTCATTCCTGGAAACATCAATGTCGTAAAAAGTTTGAAACCCTGGAGGAAGAATTCGAAAAGCACTCCAAACGTAAATATGAAAGACTTTAAGCTGGAACTGCGCCAAATGAGTCGCAAAAAAGATGATGGTACACTGCCGAGCGAACACTTTCAGCAAGATGAAATTGGTGTAAAAGCATTTACGCACGATCATAACTAATCTTCGTCTTTCTAATCTCTGCTTTCTGTCTGTGTATGGTGGAAGAGCCAAAAAAGCTGGATTTGGACAGTGTTATTGACACTTTTGTCCATTTATGTTTCTGTTTGTGTACGGTGAACAACTTTATAAGACTGTTTAAATGTTTTAAAGTATATAACACTGTTTCTCTAATGGTTTTGTTTTACTACTATAATTCTGAGTGGACCTCGAACTTTTGTGAAGACTTTAAAAAACCCATTAAACTTTGACATAAAATTGTGCATTCCTTTTACGCGAACCCTGTACAATTAAAAACGTTGGAAAGTATAAGGCCTCGGTGGGCAGAGAGTCTACAATTTGCGGACGCTATTTTCCATCATTTGCATCTGGCCATGTACAAATGATGATCGATGCACGTACACAAATCTGAATCTGATGCGGAGCACCTGCTATTTCACCATTTTCTGCACCAATGCGTAGTCGAGCAGCTTGACAAAGGTGTCCTCGTCGTCGGCGGAGAAGCGGGCATAGACGGACAGCTCACCCAGTTCGTCTCCCACCTGCACTTTGCGAGACCACACCCCGCTGCCCCCCTTACCGCGGCCCAGGTCGGTCCACGTCTTCCCGTTGACCACGACAGACACGGAGGCACAGTCGGGGGCTTCCAGACGGAAGTGGTACTTCTTGTTCAACTCCAAATGCTGAACGGAGGGCTCGATCAGAAAGCAGCCGTTCCACTTGCTCGTCTGGCGCGGATAGGGCAGAATGCGGTCCATGCCCCGCCTACAATCGACGAGCAGCCGATAGACGCATTCCAATTGGTCAGCCGCTGCCTCCTCCTCCTCCTCGGTGTCACGTGACGCGTAGACGGTCAGATAGTAGAAGGCGTCGACGGGGAAGCGAAGCCAGTAGAAAGACGAGCGACGCGCCTTGGTCTGCAGAATGGCGTAACTGTCGCAATCGGCCGAATGCTGGCCGGGCCGGTCGAACGACTTGAGTTGGTGGCTGATCTTGAGGCCGGGGGCGCAGGTGATGGGGATCCGCAGGACGTCCTTCTCGTTCCACACCACATAGGGGTCGGCCCGCTCGTTCATCGCGATCCCGTACTTCTGGGCCGAAGGGGTCCGGCCCAGGAATCCCACGTCCGGATAGCGCCCGATCACCAGACGGTCGAAGTTGTTCTCGGAGCAGTGGATCTGCGAGAGAGACGGGGAAACTACTGTAGATGGACAACGGAGAGGTCATATCCAAGCTGCTAAAGCACGGCTGTCCAATGCTTATTGGTAATTCCATATTTGGTAGGGAATTCTGTCTTACAACGCTATTATAACCTGCCAGCGCTAGCAGTAAATAACTACTGGTTCTCTCTCTCTTCTTATTTTTCCGGAGCTAATGCATTATACTCACGAACCGTATATTGACACACCAACCGTCATTGAATGACCGGGAATTGATACCATCACAGTTATTACTGCTCAAAATGTTAGCTTATTCAAACAAGAGAGTTGTAATATTAAATATTAGGCCTTATGCATTAAAACTAGCTTTTGCTAAAAGTAACGTTAAAAATAAGGATGATTATTTGTCTACAGACAATCAATTAGTTGCTTGAAATAATTATTTTTAGTATAAATGTCAACAAATCAACCATTATCAGACTACGAGACTATTTATTAACAATATATCAATGTTTAAAATACAAAAATAAACGTTCGCTTAAGATTTAGTGAAAGCTAGTTCTATGCATAAGGCCCATTAAATATGCAAACATTTCACCAGAAGTTATCGATCCACGGTTATACGGTATACGGTTGGTGCGTATAATGCATTAGCTCCAATTTTCTATACGGTGTTACCTTATATCTTCCTCTCTTTCTTCTTTATCTTTTCCCTTCATTCTTCGCTCTGCCATCAGTCTCCAATATATTCTCCCCTTTCTTAGTTTCCTTCTCTCTCGTTTCCCATTGCCTCCTCTATTATCTCTCTATTGTCTACCTCTTCTTCATTTTCTCTCTTTTCTCTTCTTTCTCCTCTCTGTCCTCGCTCTCCTAAATCTACTTTCATAATTTCCTGCTCTCTCTAGTCTCTCCTTTCTTGTTTCTCCTCCCTTCTCTTTTGTATATTCTCTCTCCTCTCACACTCCCTTGTCCCACCTGTGCCCCATCTTCTCTCTTCCTTATCACTCTCACCTCTCTCTGTTCTTGCCTTCCTCTCTCCTTTCTATCTCTTGTCTTCAAATCACCACCTTTGGTGAAAGTGAATAACATGTCAACTGCACATCTACAAAACAAGACGTCGGACGGATTGACGGAATGAACAGAAAGTAGGGAGAAAGGAGACGAAGTGGGTCTCACCTGGAAAGAGCAGGCAAGCTCGCGGACATCCTCCGACTTCCAGTCCTCGGAGATGTACACATTGAGGTAGTACTTGCCCGGTTGAGCCGGGGAGGCCGTGATGAGGACCAGGTCATCAATCACCCGCACCAGGGCCAGGCCGTGAAGGGGACTGAGATCGGCCCGATTCTCCAGGGTGCACGACACCCCCACGAAGTGGGGCATGTGGAGCTTCAAGGACACGGAGCCGGCCTTGGTGAGGATAGTCTCGCCGTACTTCTTCTTCAGGGACATGCCGGCGTTGAAGAAGGGCGATTTGAGGATGGGTAGACGCATGAACTGTTCCAGACTGATGGTTTTGCGAAGGAGTTGCCAGCGCTTGTTGTCGGGGAAGTGCTCGAAAATGTGCTGCTCGGGGTCTGTGAGGAAGTAGAACTCATCGCACCGACTCCGCACCTCGGCCTGGTGCAGATAGTGCAACTCGGACACACTGCCGGCCAGGGTGCTGCCCCCGCTACCTAGCAACGTCTGCTGGCGATCTGAGGCCAGACTGCTCAGATAGCGAGCGCCCCAATTGCAGTTGACAAAGCGCCAGGCCCCGCCAACGAACACCGCGGTCCAGATGTTGCGGAACATGCGGTTGTCCTTCAGCTGCATCCCCGGTCGATAACCGGCTCCCTTCGAGTAGCCGGCGATGAACTGGCAGTGGATTCCCGCGAATCTGCACAGGAAGGGGGAGAATTCCAGGGAGCGTTGTTGGATATGACAACTTTGTGCTCATAGAGTGACGAAAGACTCGTCGCTAATTAAGGTGGTTGCTAAGATAAATTGTCAATAAAATATTTTTTAAAATGGGCTGGTTAAATTGTTTATTTTTGTAGTTATTTCTTTTAATAATTTTATGAAATTAATTTAAGTACAATATCTAAGAATTGAAACTTAAATCTTTTATGGAGAAGGGCGCTGAGAGGAAGACAAATAAATGGATCAGGAATACTATAAGAGTTCCAAAGAAGGAAGGCTTGCTGGAGATAATGAAGAAAATGAAATTGAGGAAGTATCATCATTGGAGGAGAAGAGGCGACAGCTTGGTCTTAGCTACAGTGGAGGGAGAGGTGTGTGCGAAAGGAAATAGAGGACGGGGAAGATTTGAATGAATGGATAATGAATAATGCGAGGAAGATGACCAAAAGGAGAAATATTCCCACGGTTCTGAAAATACTAAGACACACTGAACTGAAAGGATTGTGAAAGATAAGCTGGGAGAATTCGCATTGAGGGAAAGCGGACGTGCGGCCTCCAGCCAACGAGTGACTTTCTGTGTTTTCTGGAAAGAGTGATCGGGGAAATGGGACCACTTGAGCTCATTCTTTTACCAAAACAGTGAAGAGAGAAGAGGAACGCTTTTACTCTGATTTATTGATTGATTGACCGATAAGATCGCCAGTCTGAAGTAGAAAAATTCGGCCAAACCGACGATTCGTTAGAAAACTTAATCGACTTCATTGTCCACGACCACTTTCAACTAATTTAATAAGTTACTTATAAAAAAATGTGTCAACTTTAAATGCATGAAAGTGTTACAAATTAATTAATATAACTGTATACTACTCGAAAGTAGTACATTATAAACGTTCCTATTTTATAACGGCAAGCATTTTTATTGACAAATAAATCAAATTAAGTAAATAATTTCGATTGTCATCCACCTGCAAAGTTGATGGAAGAGTTCGTTGTTATTGACATGACCGAATTTGACCCCTCTCAGCACGCCCAGCAAGGTGTCCGGAGGTGCCCCAGGATCGAAGTCCCAATAGGTCAAGTTGAGTACGGTTATCCACCGGAAGAGCGCTCTGGAAAGCAGAGATGGAAAAACTATAATAGAAAATCAATAATTCATCAATGCTTCTGCATTATTAGTGGTTAATAGTTGCTATCGATTAAGGGAGACAAGTCTATAAAGATAAAGTGGCGATACATTCAAGTACTACATGGGAGTTCATATAACTCCCAGTTGGAAGATGCACAACCGAGGAAATGACAATGAATATATTCACAACGATAATAGAACTGCTGAATAAGAGTCTCAGCATGGAAGAGCTTGATATGGAGGATATGCTGAATAAGACTCTCAGTATGGAAGAGTTTGATATGGAGGACTATGCTGAATAAGACTCTCAGTATGGAAGAGTTTTATATTGAGAACTCTGCTGAATAAGAGTCTCAGTATGGAAGAGCTTGATATGGAGGACTATGCTGAATAAGACTTTCAGCATGGAAGAGTTTTATATAGAGAACACTGCTGAATAAGAGTCTCAGTATGGAAGAGCTTGATATGAAGGAATAGATGAGAATCTTGGACACTAAAGACTAGAGATATGAAAGAGCTAGAAGCATTTGAAATGTTGTTATGGTGAAGACTATTGAAGATTAGTTGGACATGGAAGGTGAGCAACGAAAAGGCATGACACAGAGTAGGAGAAAAGAAAAGAGAAAAAAGGACTTGCAGACACAATGAGAGGAAATGAATACCATAATGTTATGTAATAGAAGGAGCAATGGGGGCGGGGATGGGCGGCGAAAACTCCTAGTTGAGTATGAAGGAAATGAGGTCAGACGGAAGACTGTGGATGCCATTAAACGTACGGGATAAAATGAAAATACCCACCTAACCCGTTGTACTTCATTCTGGCAGTCTCGCGTCAGTTCTTCAACGAGTTCGCTGAAGGTGGAAACCTCGAGCTTGGCGATCTGAAAACAAAAACAGCTCTGGTTTTAAAAGAAAGACAGACCAGCGTCAAAGTCAAACCTACTATACAGTATATATAATAAGAATAAATATATCAACCAGATATCCAATATTTCGGGTATTCAAAAGTCTATTAGGAAAGGAACATAAGCAATCAACCCGCTGACCTAAATAAGCATACGCGATTGTGCCGTATATGAAGTACCAAGCGTAGAATACAATAAGTATTGTAAGTGACAAAATATTTCAACGAATCAGCTTCTGCCGAGAAGATAATCAATACCGTGTCGACTAGGCGGTGAGAAAAACTTTACGCAATTAAAAAATCCAGGGTGCAACTCTTCAGATTATTTGAGTGACGCAATCATATAAAACTTATATTTTTAAGACTATTAAATCGATTTTATCTCTCTAAACCACGAACTAAATCGAATGTTGCAGCCATTTCAAAACAGATTCCACTTTCTCAAATGTGGAGTAAACTGGTCATCCTGTCCCTGTATGACAAGAGTAGATGCACGTCGTTTGCTTCTTGAGGATCGTTTGTGGAAACAAAGAGAATGTCCTTTTCACATTTTGTATAACCTTCTTCCACCGCCGTTGCCACAGATTGGCTGCTTGTAACTCCTCCAGATATCAGAACCATCAGAGTGGAATTGGAGCTACGGAAGCAGATGGCCTTAAGAAAAATGCGCTATTTTGGACACATTATTCGTCGAGGAGGATTTGACAATGATATCATCCAGGGGTCAGTGGAAGGGAAGAGACGGAAAGGTCGCCCAGCAAAGTCGTGGATGGATGACATCCGAGAATGGACAGGATGTGGAGCAGCAGGAGCGTCACATCTGGCGCAACACCGGGGTAAATGGCGTGGGATTGTGAAGGCCACCGCAGCGCGTTTTGCGCCACCGGACTGAGAAGAAGAAGACGAGGATTTACATATAACTAAATGTGAAATTTGAAATTCCGCTTGATACTCTCCAAAAAGCAATTTGCTTCATAGATGATAATGCCACACTTGTGACTCTCCATCATCTTCGAGGATTGTTCACTTTATTTGTTAATCATATTTAAGTAAATTTGTAAAGTATTTGCCGCATTTAGGAATACTTCCTCTTGTCCATTCTTCCAGGAAGAAATCAATATGTTCACTGAAAGGTTTGTTTCCTTCTCGTGTGTGTATGGGTTTCTTCAACAAAGGCCTATACTGTCTCTTGGCTATAATGTCGTCTACCAATGTACTTGATTGCTCGTGTGGATCGACGTCCAAAGGGCCCTGGAGCAATTGAGGGAAATCTCCCTATACGTGCGACTGTGCTGCTAGTTTAACCCTGACCAATTCCGACCTGGCAATTCAGGAGGCGGTTCACATCAAACACTGCTCCCTTTCCCCTCAATGCTTCATTAGCTAACCTATGTTCCGTTTGTCAACTACCAAGAAATAAGCCTGTCCTATACAATAGAATACAACACGCCAAGTTACACTAATAACAGGAATTCTGTTGTTGGATCACAAAGAAGAACAAGTGTCATCAGTACACAATGTCTACTACTGTAAAATGTAGCTCTGGCACGCGAGAGAGGAAGGGGGTTGACCATATCACAATCTGTGCCAAATGAGTGCGCCTGTACGACAGCACACACACACACAGAGACTATGGCACGTACAAAAATCAGTTTGGGGTCTCCACTACATAAGAATGTGCATATGCAATCAATCTCAGTAGGTGGTACGCATCCATTATGAGCACACTTACCCTCCACTGCCTACCTACACTGCGGATGGATGCATGCGAGAATTGCAAGCCAAAGAGAAGTGAGTACAGTATGCTACTGTCAGCCTGACTCACTGAGACACATCGTATCTTACTAGCCGGAATAGCTCACACCTCCCCGCACTGCTAGGTAGATGAGAACAGCGCGCAGAGAATACAGGAAGTGTCTGTACCAGTCTGACATTTATTTGCTGTAAATCCTCGTATAACAAACGTCCAAACTAATTAAATAAATAAATAAATGCAAACGCATTTTCTCGAGGTGAGGGACCTGGCTGAGGATCCCAAACTTTCCAGCCCAACTCTAGTGCACGACTAGTTTCGTCCTGATTGGGACTCATCAGGTATTCGCATCTACGGCATTAGTTGTGGCTAATTTTATATACAAAATGCATTGCGTGTGATTGCGCGATGTCATTAATTCGCTGTGGTGAAATTACATTTCCTACTGGCAAATCAAGGTAGGTTCGCCTTCTCTTGCGTACAACTGATGATTCCCAATCAGAACGAAACTATAGTGTCGTAAACTGGAGTTCGGCCGGAAAGTTTGCGCCCTTGCAAACAACAGTGCTTTGTTTTTTTCTTAATTTGTTTTAAATAGTAGTAATACTTTGTGCTTTTATAACTTTCCGCTTGTTTAGACGTTAAATCCATTTGCCTGATGTTGGGAAATGTTCCTAGAATCTGGTTGTAAATGAAATACTTGAAAGAAATATTATCCAGATAAAGAAATGCGACCACCGGGGCTGTCTGAATTAATGGCGTGGCTAAACTTCATTATCTGTTTATAGCAGTCATAGCGCTGGCTTCAAAAAGCGATATCCAACAAGATTACTGTACATGGGTGGCATGATTTTGCACCTTTGGGGAATTAAAGAAGCGTTTTTGAAAAGAATACCTGCCAAACTAATGGTTCATTATGATGGAGGATATTCGGAGTATTCGAATGGATGAGACTCTACCTGCCAAACTAATGGTTCATTATGATGGAGGATATCGGAGTATTCGAATGGATGAGACTCTGATCTATCCAAACTAATGGTTCATTATGATGGAGGATATTCGGAGTATTCGAATGGATGTGACTCTGATCTATCCAAACTAATGGTTCATTATGATGGAGGATATATTCGGAGTATTCGAATGGATGAGACTCTGAGGGAACGACTGATAAAACATTCCCTTTCTGCAGGACATATTTGCACATAGGCGCGGCATATCAAGCATATACATCAACAAAATCCTTTAATAGCAGTGTATCACAACGAATAATAACAGGAAAATAACTTAAACATAAAGCATGCACACTATATATGGTGCAAACAAGACTCAAACCAAGTGTAACATAACAATTTAACTTGAAATATACAGTAATATGCAACACTGACGTCCCACGACATGAATATGTAAATGGCGGCCAACTACAAACATGCAAACGTGCTCAACAGGAAAGTATTCATACCAGTTTAAAGATGGAAATCCTTTTCTGAAAAAGGGAGAAAAATGTTTGGCATTTTTTTAAACTTCTCCATACAGGTGAATATATTCAAAATGTGCTCTATAGCCATCGTGAGAAAAATCGCACAGTCAGAGGGAGTGCCGAAAGAAAGCGGCAAGTAGAATCAATATTCAATATTTTATCGATTGCTTTTTTTTCAAGAAATGCATTTATGGGACAGGCTTGAGTAACTCCCGAAAGGGAGAAAATTCGTTGGAAATTATCTGAAAATTTGATTTTAAGTTTGGAAAAAACACGCGATTTTTTTTCTAAAATCTGATATCTGTATCGGAAAACGTGATTTATATTTCACAAAGTGATCCGCATTTCCGAAAACGAAAATTTTATCTCACAAATGTGGCATGTATTTCAGAAAACGCGATGTTTATTTCCAAAATGTGATTTGTTTTCTCTGAAAAAGCGATTTTTATATCATAAAGTTATATGTATTCCGGAAAACGAAGCTGTTATTTCAGAAAAATGAAATGTATTTCGGAAAACAATATTTGCATTCCAGAAATGTGATTTATATAACGACATTTCTATTTCAGAAAATAGGGAATGTATTTCAGAACACATGGTAAAGTTAATGCTACATCGGGGTGCCACCTGTTTCCGCTGTCTTCTAAGTACCTGTGCTTACTCTGTCGTTTGCATGACAAAAGATGTGTGCCTTTGTGTCCTCATTTCCCTTTCATTTTCCTTTGTATTGATATTTTCTCATGTTAGTGTATAAAATTAAATTGAATTCACGGAAATGCTAATTATAAACATGAAGTACAAGCACAATTGAGGCATCCCAAAACCTTTTACATGCTTCTGTCTCACGTCAATCTTCCCTTAAATGGTGAAGACTTGAAATCAGTCCGAAGTGAAACCCCCCACCTACCTCTATGGCCACTTCGTCCACCACTGTCCAATCGTCGGTGATGCTGTTCTTCTTGAGTTGAGTGGGGAGCGGTTTGGGCGGCGGTTTCATGGCCGGCGGTGGCTGCTCCCCATCCCCGGGCCGCATGTAGATCATTCGGGTAGAGACCCCGGAGGTCAGGCCGAGGTCACGCAAACGTCCACCCTCGGCCATGTCCTCCAGACCGCTGATTCCCGGCAGGAGATTGTTGCGCAGGTCCGATACCGACAGCGCCATATTGAAGACCGAGTCGGCGTCTTCCAATCGCATTCCGATTTCTTGAGCCTACAACAACATAGAACGGACCGCAACATGTCAGGGTTTCCCGGACTATTATCAGACCAGAAAGTATGCAATTATCAGGACAGTGAGAACCAAGAACCGTCTTAGTAATATTCCTCAAAATGTTCATATTTTCGAACCATTCAAATCTCCTCCGTCCTCTTCACTGCAGCCAAGACCAAGCTGTCACCTCTTCTCTTCCAATGATCATACTTTCTAATTTTCATTTTCTTCACCATCTCCAGCAAGCCTTCCTCTTTTGGAACTCCTCTAGTATTCCTGTTTCATTCATTTCTCTTCCTCTCCTGCCAGCTCACTCTCAGCACTCTTCTACACAGCCACAATTCAAATATCTCTACCATCTCCCCCTTTGTCTTTCTTAATGTCCACCTTTCACAACCACACAAAGCAATGCTCCACATCAGAGCTTTAGCAAACTTACACTCTCTACACTTCTACTGGGTTAATTGTGGCGCTCCTTGCAATCTACAGTCTAAACTTGATCTCTTCTGGTCTGATGCATGATCCTAGAAACTCGAATTTAATCTACATTCTCAATTTCATCAGTTTCAATCTTCATCTTTCCTTCTCCGTCGAACTGTCATTGAGTTCGTTTTCGAGTTCTTCACACCACGGATGTATCGGCTATAGATTTCTTACGACACAACAAGGGTAATTATTTATTCTGCTTTCCTGAGTCCAGCAAAAAATTCCTTTCTCGTATACAGTGAGTGAGTATAGAGAAGAACTTCGTGACTCTGACTGAAAATAACCTTCTGACAGTCAGAACAGCCACATAACATTCCATCGTCATCTTTTGTCACATATACTGTAGAGCAGTTGGCGGATATTTGGCAAACAGCATGAAGTCACCCCATTCCAGCAGGTTGTACTGTATGTTTGCGAAATCCACTGGTTCCGCACAGATTTACCCAACCTCCCACCGAGGTACAACCCCCACGCACGCAAGTTCATGTAGAGAAGAATTTTAACATATCCACTCAATGGAGATACTAGACTAGTGTTGGTGCTTGTGTCACGAGCCACAAAATTCAATGTAATTTTGTATCCCGATGACAATAGACATTCGATATTTTGCCATAATTCCACTTTTCTTTTTCAATCGCTATCCTCCTTTTCTCAATCCCTTAATCTCCATTACCCATATCTCTCCCTATCCCCTTATTCGTACCACCTCTCTTTCCACTCACTTTCCATATTCTTTGTTTCTACATATATCGAACGTTTTCAACATTGTTCTATGGTCCTTCTTGTATTCTTTCTTCTTCTTCTAATGTTTTCTTTGTATTTTTCCCTCTCTCTTTCTTTCCTGTCTTCTCTCATTCTTTCTCTTTTTCATCACTCCTTTTCACTCTTTATTTTTCTGATTTTTTCTTTCTCTCGGTCTTCATCTCTTTCTCTCTCCTCTTCTCCCCTCTCTCTCCTTCTCCTCCCCTCTCTCTCCTTCTCCTCCCCCTCTCTCCTTCTCTTTCCCCCTCTCTCTCCTTCTCCTCCCCTCTCTCCTTCTCTTCCCCCCTCTCTCCTTCTCTTCCCCCTCTCTCTCTCCTTCTCCTCCCCTCTCTCTCCTTCCTCTCCCCTCTCTCTTTCTCT
>JAUYWV010087978.1:0-15387 GCA_032274565.1 Nematoplana nigrocapitula | reverse complement strand
ATGTAGTTGTAGCAATTCAAGAGAATTTTTCCGATACACTCTGCTCCGTGCCCGAGCTAATTCAAGAGAATTTTTTCCGATACACTCTGCTCCGTGCCCGAGCTATCCCCGCTTGGGTAGCTGTGCATGGCGAGCGCCCCCCCCCTCCGATCACGAGAGTGCATCGGCGGGCAGTAAACTTGAGCGCTGTGTCTTCGTTAATGTCCTATAAGTAGTAGTCTGATTGAAAAATAATTAGCGTCATTCGATGTACTGGAGTCCATTTTGGTCACATGCACTGGAGTCAATTGTAGTCTGACTGAAAAATGGCTTGTTAGCGGCCGCACTGTCAATAGATTTAACGCTATATTGTAGCCTCCTGACCCCTTGACCATGACCCCGACCTCGCCCCCCCTATGTTACCCGCAGGGTTGAAGGGGTCACTCATGTAAAATTTCGGGTCCGTGGGACTAACGGTCGATCAGGGTTCATTTCGAGGGGTGGGACAGACAGACAAACCGACTCTCTGTTTTATATATAGAGATTAAACTAACTGCTACCAAAAGTCATGGTAAACTACTAGACCTAAAATACGTTGCAGTATGAAGTGATATATGCACATGTTAGTATTATATTTTGAAAAGTCCATGGTATAGTTCTCCAGTTTTCTCAGACAGTGCCTATTGTCTCTACCAAATTCCTCGCCAGACTACACTATGATTCCATTCTTTGTAAATCATTATTCGATCAACTTCGTAGTCGAAAATAAACATTGGGGAGAAATAAAATTATTTATCATGGTGCGAAAACACATAGAAGAACTGAGGAGGATTATAGTTCCCATGTACGGCCGCTATATAACTGGAAAAATAATAAATTTATATTCTATTTTATTTCTATATAAACATATACATAAAAATGGAAACATAAGTAGATTAATAAAACTAATATCGTTTTACAGCTACCTGAAGAATAATGTTGCGTTAACGCCGCATGAACGGGATGTGGTAGTTGCATATGCGAGCGCAGAATCGTTCTTGCTTGGTCTCTGTGTGCGATTCACCTTGATGCTAGAATAAATGAGAAAATAAAGAAACAAAGTATACGGAAAACATTTCGAATGCATTTGAGGTGAAATTTGTGACCCGATAAGTGGAATGAGATTATTCAGCAACTAAATGGTTACTTTTCGACGGAATGTCAGCGAGGCCACACAATTTGTTACTTTTCAACAATAGACACTCGTAGGCACGTCTATCCTTTCGGGTCAAAGTCTTAGACATTTCACGACAGTCCTTATTAAATCGCGCTTCTCGAACTGTTCCTATTCCAAAGAATCGAGAAGATCGCGGAAAAATTAATAAAAAAAACATCAAAATAAAGTGCTCGTTCCCCGGGATTCCAAATAATCTGATACAATTTCTTGGAAAATCTCTTTTCGAGGCCTGTATCGTGTATCCTGCTCACGTTGCGCAAACGATGTTAATATAGACTAGAGGCCCCGTAGTAAACACTATACGTGCTACGATCATCAGCAATGTGCAATATGTTATGTGTATAGCATTATCCACAATCGCCATGTTGAGGCGGCCACGCCGGATTGCGTCTCATTTTTCCAGAAGAGACCACAGCAGGTGGTGCAATGAATATGTGAAGCGGAACATTCCGTATCAATACACCAACATCATCAATCCATATTAGCGTTAAATTCACATCAACACAATTAGCGACAATAAGCTATTTTTATACAACTTATTGATTTCAGCTGTTGACGTTGAAGTTAGCTCGACCATCGTTAGCGCTCGAAGTCGACAGAATACCGTACGTTGCTGGCTGTCTGCCGTCGAATGAGCGTGGCAGTGACGTCACCAATAAACAGATAACTGACGTAGGACTGTAGACAATGATTAATAATGGAATAGCTAAATCACAAAGATTCGCCCCTCACGTGCGCATTGTTGGATGCCCGGTGGCCAAAATTTGACACGATATTTTCCCCCCATCACAGGATTGTTGTACCAAATTTCACATTCATACGCGCTGCCATTTTTTAGTTATTCACATTTTTTTAGGAGTGACACAACATGAATGGATGGATGGACGGACGTTACGAAATTAATAATATAGATTTATTGTTTGATTCCAGATAACATTAGCTTCTTCTATTACTTTATTTTTCTTATTGCACTAAGTAGTGTTTGTTGCTAGATTTAAGTTATAGTGTATAGATTTCTATCATGGGTTCTTTGAGTAAGAAATATGTGATGAGTAAATGCAGCTTGTCATTGAGGTATTATAAATGCCTTTGTGAGTTATTAAAGAAAATCTTTGTTTAGCTTGATCATGGACTTTCAGTGTCTTACATTCTTTATTTAACTGATCAGTGTAGTGATATAGGATTGGACTTTTCATTTTTATTTTTAACAATCTGATTTGTGCTTTTTGTAATTTTTTGACATCATTTTATTTTATTTTACCATGTATTTCAATTCCTCAATTTATTTTTAAAAATGATATAGATTTATATATCATTAACCCTATACTACCCGGGCTATTTGACGCACCCAGAAATCTTTGGGGCGGGCCACCCCTTATACTTCGCCCCCCTGTTTGGATAGAGCCTTGAAATTGGGTATGTATAGGTGTATGATCGTTGACAGTGGCTGTTTAAGCGTACAAACATAAGGTAGTTGCATCGGTTTGATGACAGTGTGCCAGAAGACAATGTGTCTGGGGCACATGCAGGGCAGGTGCCAGAATTGTGTCTCACTTGTGCCTAACTTTACCTATTGTACAGTATGTATCTAACTTTACCACGTGAAATTTGCCTATTATCATTTTAATTTTATTTCACAATTGATATATCCTATTTATCTCTAGTACTAATATATATTTATAAATCTATAAATTCAATTATTACGTTTTTAGTATTCTAAATTTCGGTATCCAAAGTTATCCCAAAAATATAATATGTTTATTTAAACTAGAATTTTCTAAAGATTTTTTTTAAAAGATTGTCTTAAAAGTTGGGGAACATAATAATATGAAAAGTCCGTGTACCTCATGTCGCTGCGTCTTTTATTTAAAAATCGCCACTAAAAACAATAGAACGCGGGCCGATTCGCACTCTCCCACCGGGTAGGATAAGGTTAATGATTTATTTCTGGGACGATATGACTTTCCCAGATGTAAAGCAACGACTGACGTAAGTGTAGTGGTTATCTTTTTCGATTGAACTCATCGTATCGAGCAGCCAACGCTCTTGAACGGATTTCTCCTCCCTCGAGGACACGGGGAACCGGGGAACATATGGGGAACAACTGTTGATATCGAATGAACAGGAGTAGTACATATTGGCATGGGAAAGCAGAACCGACGGCAAAACGGCGGTGAAAGGGTGGCAATCCCCCACCCTGATTTTCAATACCGCATTTTGCCTATCCGTATTATTCGAGATACAATATATCATTGATCTATACAGGGTGTCTAATATTTTTTGACAAAACAATTTTCTTTTACTCAGTCATTATAAAAGCTAAGGGTCTCAAATATTAGCGCATACTTCAAAGCATACAGTATGTACCGTACATTAGCATTTCGACATTAATATTTTCCCATATCATAAAAATATGATTATAATATATATATTCAATACCGTTAAATTAAGTATACAGAAACAATATGTGGTCGAATGCATCTAGGAAACTGGCATTCGAGAAACGGATTAAAGCTGACAAATCGCCTACCCGAATTTTGAGGGCGCAACGTCGTATCATAGGGTTACCCTCCGATCGTTTGCCACTGAAACAATTAATCCACTATTGGGGTAGGCCATGCTTGGACAAATAATTCGTTATCGGTGGGAATTCACGTGCCTCAAGGAAAAATAAAGTGAATACGGCTCTCATCGAAGAGTGTGTCGAAGGCGTTTTGGATTAAGTTATACAGACACGAAGCGAGCATCAACGGTCTTCTCTAAGAGATTTATCTCCGATATTAAACGGAAAACACGCTATATTATGTGCATGTGTTGATACCGTTCTGCAGGTGTTAAGAGATGATCTGAAGATGAAACCATTCAAAGTATGGAGAACTCAGAAACATAGTGACTTTCCCATCGTTTAATTCGTGCATCGGAATTCCTGTGTGGGTTCTAGGCTACCGAAAATGATTGACTTCAGTTCATTTGTTTATCCAATGAAGGCAAGTTTACTTTCGACGGATGTGTTCGAAACAAAAATTGTGGGCCGATGGTGGGCCGATAAAATGAATAATCTCCCCGATTATTTAAAACTCCCCCACAAAGAGGCATTCTCCAAAGGTGTGATGGTGTGGTAGCCATCAACTACGAGTTCGGTCTGAGTACTCTCTACTTTTTCTATGCGCCAGTGAATCAGTCAACGTATTCAGAATGTATCGTGGATCTCTCTTCATTATGTTGTTTTTACAAGACATTGGATACGACCCCACATAATGATTTCACAACAGGGCGGGCTCGGTGCCACACGACGAACGCAGTGCTACAAATTCTTAAGTGGGAATTTAACGACGTTATTGGTGATAGATCAGCGAACGGAGTTTTTTAAGCTTGGTCCCCTAGATCACCTGACTTACCACCCAAAGATTTCTGGTTGTGGGAGTGGTTGATTCATCTTGCATATCCTTCCGCGAATCCCCGTCCAGCCACATTAGCTCAGCTTGAACAGTATATCACTCGTGCAATTCAGTCCATTGATCTGTATGAAGTACTCACTTCTCTTAGAAGATGAGATATGGCATACTACGGAAGTGGATGATTTAAAATATTTAATTAAATTTGTTTATTATTCAAATTCAAATAAAATTTCAAATCAAAACATTTTATGGAAAACACAAATGTACATATGTTTTGTATTATGTGCTAAAATTTGAAGCCCTTAGATTTTATATTAACTGCGTAATAGCAAATTCTTTTATCAAAAGTAATATTAGATAGATACTATGTATTTGACACACTTAAATAATTGTCATAATTGTCATAGCTGAAAGTGCCTTCTAAAAATCGTAAGAGTAGTGCTGCAGACGCTCGTGACTTAAGGGAAGGCGGGTTTTGAGTAATATGGAACTAACTTGTGAGGAGGTCTGGTAGCCTGGAGGTCACTCGTAGTGAGATTTGTTTTGGAAGAAAAAGAAAAAAGTAAAATAGTCCGCTTGTTGAGCCCGGACGATTTAAAAACATAAGTGGGCTTGGCACGGCAGCATCATAGACTTGGCTATTAAAGAAGATCAATTAAATTTTATTAAATGATCTTATGCATGCAGATGCTTAATAGCTGCCCTTGGATCGTGAATCTTAACACATATTTCTCCGCTGGCAGCTTTCTTTTTTCATTTATTGACTTGTAATCAGATATAGAACTCCTTTTAAAGGTTTAAAAGGAGACTTTATATTAAAAATAATAAATATATTTTGTTTATGTAGTAAACAATAGCAGTAGTCTCTAGCAGGTAGATCGAAAAGAAAAACATGGCATCAATTTCACGACAATTGTAAGTCTCAGCTTCATATTTTAATAAGCCTATGTTATTTTGAATCAACATAAATATAAGATTGAAATAATATATGACCAAAAACGATATTTGTTGAATTTCAAAACGTAATTTAACGTCAGTTTAAATATAAAAAAATTGTTATGTACATAAATGAATATAATGAATGAATATGTGTTTATTTTAGTATTTATTTATTAAAATTGTTAATGAAAATTGTCTAAGATGAACTTCGAACCAAGGAACCTGTCACCGCAGACAAAGCGCATTACCACTAAACCACGGAGCTACTTTATCTGGTACAGGTGTCTGGATGCGTATATGTGATTAATCTAAATCTATCTCTCCAGAATCAGATGAATATATATCTTTAAATGTTTTTGGAACACATCCTGTGAAGATTTGGCTGTGGAAAAAGAGAATGAATCAGAACACCTATAGATAGTAGACAATTCCATTCTGATACACAAATATCTATTGAGACAAGAGATGTATTGATAGTAGGAGAAAACGATGTACCGATTAACTTTGTTTCAAAATGGGCAAAGCATGATAAGCACATTACGTTACCGCGATACGATTTCCATGGAATTTACTACCATCTTCATTTCCTTCCCATGATAGTCGAGCCACGTTGTTGTAAAAGGTTTTCATGAATGAGCTATAATGGAAAACATCCCCCATGATGCCTCAGAGTTCAAGGCCATCTTTGAGATTCTTTTTGACTAATGAATACATAAACCTTCCACGTAAACGAATGTTTTGGGAAACAATAAAAATCAAATAAGTAAAAATTATAAAATGGCTTCCTAAATAAGTATTAAATGTATATAATCCTGCCTCTTGTTTTACCCATACCCTTTGATGTAACGGATTCAGTTGAAGTGCATACGCTATTTCCTCATTTTACTGAATCGTGTATTAATAACCATGTTTGCTCCCCGACCCCGTCCCGGTTATATCTGCACAGAGCATGACTTGTTGCACTTTATAGTTGTTTACCTTGTTCTCAATTGCTTTTCATTTGTTGTTCTTATTTGTTTAATTTTTATGCGCAATTAACTGTTAATGTAATACCAGTATGGTGACCAGCAAGATCTGACAGTTGGCAGCCTCTGGTTTACCTTTTCTGTTGTTCACAATGAAATAAAATAATAATAATACTCTCTATCTCTCGTCAATAAGATCGTGTGATTCATCATGTCAATAACACGTCTGAATAGTTTTGTTCAATACACATCTATTATCTAAATAATAATTCTTACTCATCGGTTAGTTATATAGCGCTAGCTCTCTTACAACTTCATCTGATAGCTAGATCTTATTAATTTCGAAATGGCATGTTTGGCAAGATATACACCAGTAGACCGGTTTCAATGTTATTGCCCCTCATTTGTAGTGTGCAGGATGCGAACCCATACCCCAGGGATCAGCAGTTAAACTTACTTTACTACTATAGGCATCGCATCTAGATCGCATTTAAGGGCGCATTAATTGTTACTCTCTTCATATTCTAAGTTCGGGAAGATGAACATTTATATTTGTTATTAATCGTGCTGCCATAGTCGCCTATAAATTTTGCTTAAAGTTATTAATAGAGAGCTAAAAATGGTCGAAATAATCGCTTCGCTGTTTAAAAATTAATATCCTGATATTTGGGAAGAAAGCAAAAATTGTTCAGTAGGAAGCGGTCGGGAAAAGAATCAATTATCCCGTCTCTGTTAAAGTTAGATAATTATGAACCGTATATTTAGAGTATAAATCAATCACTTTTATCGTTCCTTGATGATAAACCTATTTCTTCAAATAAAATAGATTTAGAATTTAAAGAAGTAAAACATAAATTTGCAGAGACATTTTAGCAGTATATACTTTATATCACCTTGACCTTTTTGTGGTTGTTGAGGTGTGATACATTCGGGTGCTTTGTCTCTTCGTTCGTAGTTAGTCAAAGAAATTAAATTTCCTGCTTTTATGCAATATTCATAATTATCTATCTAGCCCTTCTGCATTGTATATTTTTCCATTTTGATTAGACATTCCTTTTTTAGCAGTCTTTTGAAGAATTTCGTTGAAAATACTTTTGGTTTTTTCGTCAACAGTCCTACTTCTTCAGCTATATAACAATGTGGACAAAGACCACATCTCTCATGATTTTCCTAATATTTCCCTTTGTAAATCTTTTCAATTGTTTACATGCTATACACTTTAACGAGTTCAGAACGCTTACACGTCGCTGTGAAACTGAACACTTATGTAGTTCGACGTACACTGCAAATGGATGAGCCAACTTTGACGCAGACGGAGAAGTAGAACGAGGTTAATGAGCGCATGAAATCTTTGTATTTGGTATATATACAGTACGTTTCTAGGCATCTCGAAGATTACTATTTATTTTTAGTAACACGAGATAAACAAATTTGCCTCTTTTAATTAATATGAAAAGTGGACACGAATAAGATCTAATGTGAAATAATCGGGGGGGAGACAGAACGTGAGAAAGCAACGAGGGAGATATTGTATAGATCTATGCATGGCGACAGACGACACGAAAGAATCAAGGTCATGCGGCGAGCTTAATTCAAAGGCAGGTTCCTTTATATTCACTTCTGTTTTCACCACTTTATGTGTAGACCTAGCTTGATTTGCTATGGAAAAGCTGTGACTGACCTGTATAGGTAGGACACTGCATGAATACGAAACTAATTAGAGAAAGAGAGAAACGAAAATTCCGATGTAAGTTGATGTAAGACGTTTAGCAGTCAAATTGACATCCGAGCTCTGACTTAAATGCACAGGTAATGATGAATCGGCATTAGGAAAACGAATACGGAAAATGGAACGGTCAAAACCGGTTGTCAAGTTTGGTATAAGTTTCGTTCTCCTCTTTATTTTCCGCATTTGACTGAATGTGTTTTGGTAAAAATATGAAATATTAGACATTTACTATAACAAATCTCACAGACAGTTCAATTTGTTGGCATCAGATGATATTCAAACGATTCCCATCAACTCAAGATCTTGGATTATAATTTTCCTAATCGATTCATCTGTTACAACTTTTGAATTAAAATAAATTGTGAGTTGGCATAATGAATTCATAGATTTTCAATGATGCCATATAACCTGTAGAATTTAGACAATTTTTTTGCAGAAAATGTTTAATTTTTATTTTTAGAAAAATATAGTAGAAGCACGAATGTCGAATGAAAAGCGGTAAGTTAAACAATTCGAAATGAATAACAAAGCTTAGTATTCATTTTTCAAAGGATGTGGAAGCAATTTGTCAACAATATGTCGAATTTTACCCTAGTGAAATCACGGAATCGTACGAATGGCATTACTACAGTGTATATCACATGAAAGGATTAGCGAAAAAAATAAATTTTAGGACAGACCTATACTATATCACTCTAAAACTATGGAATTATGAAAAGATTATATATTATACTGACACGCAAAAGGCATTGACAATCGTTACGGTAGCAAATTTAGTGCTTCGTTTCATGGGACATGAGAACATTATATAAACCATAGTCCTTATTTTAAGCAAGACAATCAAATAATTTTGCATTATGCCAAATTGACGTCATTATCTGTACTAAAGGTTGACCAGTGATCAAGATGATTCAATATCTCGTATTGCCACCATTTGCAGCTAAAACAGTTGCGCACCTGCGGTACATTGAGAGAATGATTCTATTGATGTAACCCGATTGAGCATCTGGACTGAAGGCGGGTCAGGGTGAAGTGCGGATCCCATTGCGATGGAAGATGTCTGTAATAGATCGTGCGAGTTGGGCCTTACGTTGCATTGGTGAAGAACGAAGGTACGATGTCATGTAAAAATGGTACAACTCGAAACCCTGCCTTATGTAACGTTTAGCTGTGATTCCATTTCCACATCTTGGACCCAATTTCTGAAAGATGGCCCTGTCTTGACGGAGTTCATCTTCACACGCGGGCGTCCGGTCCTGGGGAGGTCAGCACAGCTGTTTGTGGCTTCGTATCGGTGCAAGAGACGATATATGGTGGATAGATTGTTGTTGAAGTGGTTTGCCACCAGTCTGATGGACTCGCCAGCTTCCAATCAGCCGAGTGCCCTTTGACACACCTCTACAGTACTGGAAAGTGTGGCATAACTGTTTGCAAGCGCAGAAACACAGAAAAGCTTTCCTCTCAAGTTTCCGTTTTATTAAACTGAACTCGAGTGATATTATTCAGGGCCGATCAAAATTCTTATGCGTCACGTGCAACTTTACATCACATGTGATTAGTAATCATTTCGGAGATCAGGAGGAGTACCTAGGAAGAAGGTATTTTATTTAATCACGTCATGCATACCACGTTATCACACCTTCGACATCCTACATGTCGTATACTGTACAGTATCTGCCTTGATACGTTTAGTATGTTTACAAGCAGTTGCATTTAAAATTGTTGCGTTTTTATTGGCGTGTCACTATACATCTACTGTGTGTAATAGCTTATGCACGTAAAAGGGAAATTGTAATCTACCAGATGCCATCAGAATAACAGCTGTTAGATAATATGACTATTAGGAAAATTGTTCAATCCTTTTTGCACTCCATTATATATAACTAAACAAATGATTTATATATAAATTTAAGATTTAATAAAGTTGAAAATTTTATTAATTTTACAAAAATTAAAATCTAAGATTAACTTACTAAGAATAATCTGATTGAGAGTCGTTACAATACTTGTAACAAAATTAAATTATACTGTAAATGTTATTTAGTCTTTCAACAATATACTGTTTTCCGAATAAATAGGTTTGCTAATTTTACAAATATTTTTTATCACTATTTTTATCACTCACTACTTTTTATTCTACAAAATTTCACTGACTTTTATTTAAGTCGTGACGAATCTAAAAGAATATATATGTGAATTTTCATTTAACACTATAACAGCGATATACAATATTGGACCTAAAACATTGAAATGCGTCAATTGACGCAAATGATAATTTAAAATAGCCATGCCATAGAGAACAAATAACATAAAATAGCCATGCCATAGAGAACAAATAACATAAAATAGCCATGCCATAGAGAACAAATAACATGATCTGTCTTCATTTATTGATTACTGACTGCTGGTATTGTCGATAGCTCTATTCCTCTCAATATTCAGCTGAAGAAATGTTTTTTAGTATTTTAGTTGGTTCAAGAGATTTCAGCGGTGATCAATCAGATTTTGATTCTGAAGAATCGGATCACATCAATGCGACTGAATCGTCTGATGAAGACTCAAGAGAATCTGAAGTGGAGGATATAACGCAGTCTCATGAAGGAAGATATGGGCTCAATGGATTTCAACATGAAACAAAGGAACTGGACGGTACCAAAGACACTATGACTTCGTGGCAACGGTTGGAGTGACTCATTATTGCACCAACATACGCTCACCTGCTGATGCGTAGTGATTGCTAATTGACGGAGCTGCATTTGTCAAATTTTCGATGGTACAATTATACCAGACAGATTACTATCTAAAGTTGAATTGTAATCGTTGATTGGATTATTGTATCTTATAGGGGTGACGTGAATAAAGGAAAGTTTCCACAAGATCTTCTGTGGTCTAAACCCATGGGATGGAATATGCTCAAAGATTGTCAAGATTATTTTGTTAATTTGTACATTTTATTTAATAGGTTTATAATTTTTTTTGATTGATTTTGACTACATTTAATTACAACTAATAAAGCTTATTATTGTACACTCTTCCTCACACATGTTGCATAGCAAATTTTAGTTTGTTTCAACTTTCTTCTGTGCTTAGCAGTAAATACAGTAAATTGATTCTCTCAATAATAATTGATTATTTTAAGTTTGGATGGTGTATCGTATTGGTGTAGTATCTGCAATGAATTCATTCATCTTAATTCTGTCAGTCTAAATCCACACGCTCATTTTCATTACACTGTCGAATATTTCAGAAATTGCTCTCTAGTACAGAACAGCTACGGACCATTAAAAATAGCATTGTTTTTTTTAAATGTTTTTTTAAAATTTTGTTACCGTGTAATATGCAAACAAATTACTCGAAAATTATTTGAAACAGACAAAACAAATAACGAAAACGGAATAGCAAACCTGTTACAATAGAGACATTTAATTTAACATTTTACTTACTGTAATTATGACCGCGTAAACACTTGACAAAAAGATCCAATGACATTCATGTTTTTCAGACGTAAAAACTAGAAAATTATTCAACATGCCATTGTAGTAGACAGGAGAAGCGGAAAGACGAGAGTGTATCTAGAAAGGCAAGTAGTTGCATCCTGAAAGGAATCAGATTGGGTATAGGTGGTGACATTAGAAGAAAACTGGGAGATTTGTATTTTAAAGAAAATAAATACAGATATTGATAGATATAGTGTGCAGTGACATGGATGGCATTGGACAATGGACTGTTAAAAGAGAGTAGACGTGAATTATAGGCACACATTCCCAGTTTAATCATTATTACAATTTACTTAAATTGAGTTAAAATTTATTTTCACATGGGCATAATTTTATGTAATCATCTCATTATTATCGGTAATTTTGTTCAAAAAGATCAATGTCATTTTTGTTAAATTATAATTGGCCCCCTATTATCACCAGTTATTTTAGAATTATGTGCCAGAGTGCGTGTTGAAGGCCGCAATAGTGTCCCTTCTCTGTTCTCTGTTGAAATGCAACGGGATAAATTCAAAGCGCCCTACTCGGACTGCTTATTCCGTACAAGAATATCGATTCTTTTTCTGTACCTGGCCAATGAACCGTATGATCGTCTTCAACAGCTGTTGACGTGTTAAAGTAGAGTAAGATAGCATTTCTGGTATAAGAACCCCATTTCTACCCTCAGCAGTCGCGTTTTCATAGACTTTCCAAACGTCCAACTCTCACAGACATATTAGAGTGTGGAGCAGACAGAGTAATGTGTTAATAGTGCAAGGAAAACGTGAATCTGGCTACTCAGAAAGTCAATTTAAAAAAAACACTTATCAATGGAAGTTACAATGTAATTTACGAGTTCTCGACTGCACCTAGAGTCATAAATATGTGATTATGATTATTTTTATGACTCTATGAGGAGTAGAAAGATCGAAATTTAATTGAATGTGCTAATTCTCACAGATTTCATTGTCTTAGCGAATCCAATGTTGCATCTGCCGTTAACAGGCTATCCATATATGTATGCCTTTTACTGTGATTCCATCCATAGTTTGGGATTGTCGCGTGTTTAGAGAACACCATTACAAAAGACATATTCGTGTGAGTGTCGACAACCCTTCTTTTAATTCCCTTCAACATCAACTATTGTTTTATAATTTATGCTCCATAGCCATACCTGATCGCTGCATCATCTGAATGCCGAATATTGCTCAGATTTACCCCGTCCTCACCCGTCTACATGTACAGGCGCGTAGACTTGTACTATGGCGGTATTCAAATGCCACCACTATCGGAAACAGCCCAGTAGCCCTGCTGACTTCTAGAAACTCTCATCCCGAGACCAGCAGTGCACCGACGACCAGACATACGTGTTTCTTTTCAGACTCTGGGGCTATGAAGGTAGTGTCGTTCCCTCTGACCTTGTCTATATGGCAAGGATGCATTCTTGCACCTATTTGCCTCGCCCATGACGTTTTCAACTTTCCTACTTGTCACCTTCTCCACCATCCCGTTCATTCTTGGTCTTTCTCTACCTCTCATACCTTTGATTCTTCCGGTTATCACGTCCTTCTCTCTCGACGTATGTCTCTGAGAATGTGGACGCAGAAGTACAATTTTATTGTTTTGATGTTGTTTAGAAACTCTTTTTTGAAACCGCCATCTCTAGGACCCTCTCGTTGATGAATTTTTGGAATCACCTCACCTTCACCTTCTTTCGCTATGCTCACATTTCTGTCTCCTAAATTCTTCTCACCATAGTCTTCGTAATCGTCCAAGCCTCACATCCGTACATTAAAAATGACCACAGATATGTTTTTAAAAGTCTTAGTCTCAACTTCAGTTTTAATTTTGGTGACCATAAGATTTTCTCTATCATGATAAAAATTCAACGAGCCATTCGAATTATTTTCCTAATCACTATTTCGCATCTTCCATCATCAGTTATTGTCCTGCCTAAATATAGCATCGATTGAACTTGCTCTATTTCCCCATCCTGAACTTTAATATGTAACTTTGGACAACTATTTTCAGTACTAACTACTAAAAATTTCGTTTTTTTGGTGTTCATTTTTGATCCAATCTTTACACCATCCTCCTTAACCATATCCATCATAGTTTCTAAGAAATATAGATTTATTATAAGACTACATATTAAAAATGTAACAAAGATAAGATGTTGCATTTCGATCGCCTGAAATTCCTTCCCTTTAAAAACAAAAACAAACTTGAATTAGATAGCCGAACAAAATTCAGAACACACTGTCTCGTATGGTAGTATACAGAGATTGGGAAAACTGCTTGCGCCAGTGAGCACAACCATTACAGTGTTGTGAATTTGACTCTACGTGCCCCTAAATCATCCGGCGAACAGAAACTCACGCATCACTGTAGTGGTCCTTCTTCCGCACAGAGTGGAAGAGGAGGAGCCTGGGGGGGAGGTGGGGAAAACAGTTCGTCCCCGAAGCCATTAGAATTGACGGTAACGTTCAAATTAGTTCAGACGGAAAGGAAAGATTTTGGCCGCATGAGCGAACGTGCATCCATAGGTAAGGGTAAGATTATAGAGGTCATTTGTGTGGCGAGATAATAAGTTCGACAACTTTGATTTTTCTCACCAGACATAAAGTATATTCAATAAGACAGGATACGAGGAGGCGGACATCAAGTAGGAAAGGAGCGAATAACGAAATCTACGAAAATGCTCCTAAGATACTAGGCTTTAAAAGTTAGCTATAATAATACATACAAGGGATATTTCTTTGAATTTACGAACAATTTTTCAAAAACACCTAAAAACTCTTTTTTATGTCTTCAGCATCTCAATAAATACTCTAATATTTTGTTTTAATTTTCAGCAACTATTCCCTAACACCGATAGATTTTAATATTAATATTATTGCTAACACCTATAGGTAGCATAAAACGTTTTTTGTAAAGAAAACCATCACTGTCCTTGCAAACATTTAAACAATCTTACCTTATTTAGAGTTTTAGAAGAGTATTCTACATTTTAAAAATTGTTTATTCAAATGTTAAATATTCATTTATTTATTGAATAAATATATACTTAGAACACATTTTGCCTAATGTACTGTATGTCATGCTTATCGAACATATAGAAGTGAACGCTTCAGATGGGCTTCGATTATCACTCATTTGACTAAAATGATTCAAGTTCAGTCAATATTTAGAAATGATCTCTATTCGATCTGGTGAGATCGACTCGCTTCTCGATCATTGTTTGGCCGTTCTTGTTGTCTGTTTGATAGTTAGTATGTTCTTTTCCAAAACAGCATATGACTTGTTAATTCGCGGTCAGGCGAACCAAACGTTTTCTTTTTTTAATATTTTTTATTTACCCGGCTTCTTCCAGAGGATGTGAGTTGACGACAGTTTTTACACTCAGTCACTGGATCACGACTCTTGCGAGCTCCGGGAGTTGCCAGCCATTTCGATATTTCAACCTGAGGGCACCACGTGGAGGTGTCTGGCTTTACCCTCGGGCAGACAACGCTTTAGTGGAGGGGCCATTGAACCACACCAATGATATTCTTAGTGCTTTTACACACCATACCACGGCCACTGTCAGGGAAGCGGCGCTGAAGATTAATTCCGTGACACAACCAGGAAACGTTTTCGTAGTAGTAGTAGGCGACCCCTCCCCCAAAGCCACGTGCTAAGGGGG